>JAWNPP010000104.1:0-182492 GCA_035047445.1 Drosophila siamana | reverse complement strand
CACACACACACACTCACACACACACACACACACACATAACACATTCAATCAAAACACACACTGCACATAGTGTAACACTATAAACACACAATCACATAAAATAACAATACTAAGATTGGACTTTCGATTGAAGAGGACACTCGTTAGATGCCATTTGCTACGATTACTGTTTCCCTACTGGATTCATTCTTTTGAGCTGTGTGTTGGGCTCTGCGAGCATTTTGTGAATTGGTCATTCAGACGGTCCCCAAGGTGTCTTGAATTTTTTATTTTGTTTTGTTTTATTTAAAGTACTGACGCATTTCATTTCATTTCATATTTATACATATATATAACATACATATTTAATGCATACGTACGAATCAACATTTACTACTCCACCCATCTCTCCCTCTTCAATTTTAACGCTAAATACCTTTATTCGTTAATGGAGTTTTACAACGATTAGGAGGCTTTTTTAATTGTTACGTTGCACAGTCGAAAAATTTGCAGATATATGTTGTCAAATGGATTATTTTTTTTAATTTTTGATTTAAAAATAGTTTGTATTTGAATTTGCGTGTAGTTTAATATGATGTTTCACATCCACACCGAGGCACATACAAACATATACCTACATACATATAATCAAGCATACAATACATATTTACATAAATATAAACCAAAAAAAAAAAAAAATTAATTAAAAAAAATAATAAAGAAATGGAAAGAAAAGAATTGAAATAAATAATGCAAACATGAATCTACACATATATCAGTGAAAGCATGATGATATGACTACAATAAAACAGCATAAAATAGCTTAGCATTATCACATCATACAACATAAAAAAAATCAAGAAAACAAATCCACAGATATGCAAAGAAAAAATAATATGAATACGAAAACACATATAAATATACATTTAATGAACATGATAAGAAAGAATGCAAAACCCACACATTATTGTTATTGTTGTTGAAAGCAACTAAAATTGTAATAGAATTATGCAAATATACAATATACAAATATGATGACAATGTTAAATTGCAGCTTAGTTATTATTTGTGAACGAGACGCAAAATAAACAAGTCTATTTATACTTATACTTTCACTTCCACACACCAAAAAATATTGCCTAAGATACAAATTGCAAACCTCGAGGTATGCAAAATCGATTTTTTGTTTATGCATTTCCTTAACCACTCAATAGAAAACCAACAAAAACCTTAACTATCTTTGTATGTTGTAGACACTCGCAAGAAATATGTGAGATTTTGGGTACAGTGTGTACAGTGAGCTTCTAAAGCGATTAAATGTAACATTACTATTCATTTGATGCATACAGAGAACACAAACAAAAAAACACCTAAGCATAACACATACACATTATATTTTACAGTGCATTATTATATATTGCTGATTATCGTTAAATAAATTCCCAATTTGAATTGAATATATGTTGAATAACCTTTGATGAAGATCATTTTTTATTTCTTATATAGCCCGCACTCAAAACGATCTCAATTCACGTGTAGAAGAGACACACAAGCACGCTAAAAATATATAGTTCATAAGATATCAATAGCTTTGTATCGGACTCGATTGAAGCATAAACAGGAATACAAGAGTGGTAATCACAGTTTGAAGTACTCGCTGTACTCTTTTTTGTTTGATCTGCTAATTAAGGAATATGACAATAAAATAGGCAGACTATTACCTCTCCAGCTTCCGTCAGTGATTAATTTTATGATTTCGTTTATTTTATTTAATTACAGTGTATAAACTAACAACAAGTATTAATGAAGATGATAAAGTGACCAAATTCATCTACAATCCTCTCACGAGCTGCATGAGTGTGTAAGGATTCATATTGCTCATAAATTTGAGTTGTTTTTCAAAACCTGGCGGTGTCTTCGATATCCAGTGGCGATCCAAGTAGTAATTGATGTAGCTCATGAATTCCTTCTCTGTGTAGTTTTCGACATGGATGGGCACGAATGGATCCAAATGCTCAAAGCCCTCCTTACCAAGCAGATAACGTGGCATATACGAATCCATGAAGCCCTCGGTCATGGCAATCTTATCAACGGACAGAATGCAAACACCATTCGTCCAGTCATAGCTGGTTATGTCTAGGAAGGGCTGTGTGAGTGTTATGTGATCCGGCGACACACGCTGCTTGTTGTCCGAGAAGATACGTGTGATGGGATGGAAAAAGGCATTAAAGCCATCAATGGCAACCATTATTTTGCATTGCTTATTCGTTGCCAATTCCTTCAGTTCCGAGATCAGCGCTGCAGTAGTGTCCGATGCATACTTGATGCGTGCAATGCCGTGTTCAATGAGCTCAATCAGAGAAGCCCCAGCTGGCGTGCTCTCTCGCTTACTCCACACGTATTCCTTGCTCGTCTTCAACTGCAATTTTTGCAGCAATTGCGCGTTCTGATTTTTGAAATGCACTAGCCAAGCGGCCGCATCGAAGGGCAGATCAATAAAGCCCTCTTTACTGGATGCATTAGCAGCCTCCTTAGGTCGCTTCATCCAATTGGGTGCCCAAGGCACATGAACTAGCACAAAATCGTTTAAGGCGCCATAGTGCAGTACATGGGCCATCGTCAGCGTCTTGCCCACACCATTCTCACCATAGAGCACGTAACGCACAGCAGGCTTGGTTAGATCAGCGTTCTTGATATACTGTAGCAGCTCCAGACCAGGAGAACGTACCATGAGACACGTTTCCGTAAACGTTTTAATCTGTTGCTCATACTGCTTTGGCAGGCCACCACCCGTAAAGATCTGCTTCTTTTGCTCCACAGGTATGGTGTAGAACTTACCCTCCTGCAACGACGAGTGCTCGCCAGGATTAGCGATAGCTGTACGGAATTCATCGAGGGCAGCTCCATCCAAAGCCGGCGCCGCAATCGTTGACATTTCAGCAGTAAGACTGGAAGCATTGCATGCTAGGGCATTGCGCCGTAGATGCGTCGATATCCACGAAAGGCTTCCAAACTGCTTGCGAAACATTTTCATTAACGTTTTATAGTTAAAGTTTTGTGAAACAGCTCGCCGAACATGTGTTATTATTAAATAAGACCTGAAAATTGAGTGACCGCAGGCTTGCATTCAAAATATACCTTAAAAATCTACATTAATGGTCACGCTGGAAAACAGCTGATGTATATCGATAGTAATAACATGATGGTCGATAGCTACCAAATCAATCGTTTTACATTTAAATCGTTAGCAAAAACATGCGTTAGTGAATTATTTCAAACATGTAATGAATGAATTTTAGAATTTATGTTTTTTTCGATTTTAGCCACGTACCCTTTATTTAGAAAGTAATAATAAATGTAGTTTTATAGCTAAAGTCCCGAATTTGGTATGGCCATTCCTGCTATTGTGTTGCGTTAAAAAGAGTTTTGCGTACAACGCTGTTAAGAAAATTGTGTCCACCTAAAAGAACTTATTGATGAACAACTTATTGAAAAACACGTATTGGAAAGCACACCAACACGACCGCACGAAAGCTCTTCGAAAGCTAAGGTTAGTTTCATAGTAGTACTTTGCCGATGTTCACTTTAATTAATTAAATTCATACTTCACTTATCAGACGAACTTGCAATGTTTGATTTTTTCTAAAAAATGTTACCCAAATTGATAAGGAAACTATTCTTGCAATGAAGTAGATTCAGTTTTGCAGTCATGTATATAATTTTATTGTAAGTAGAATGTCTCCCTTGATACTACTGTCAATTTGCACCATTTACGTGTTTGGATTTGTCTCTCAAATTGATGGTTTCTCCACCCAGTTTGGTTATCAGCATCCGGCTGCAGTGCCCATCTATGAAGTTGAGATATATTGGCGGAGTACGGTCTACTATATAGACTATGTCGACAACCCAAAACAAGTAAGTCAATTTATTAATTGTTTGTGTTTATAATTAACCAAATGACAAGAACCAACGCATGCAGAAGTTTCAAATTAATCTTATTTTGGTGTTCGATGAGAGTCAATATGAATCGGGTATTCGTGCTGAGATAATTCGAGGTGGCATTGGCTTTAACTTTACGACCCTGCGCTTGAGGAGCTTCCATTTCCATGAAACTAAAGCAAGAAGTGCAAAAGTAACAGTTCTGATTTATGGACTTGCTAAATCCCGAGCATGAATTATTTTTTATATCTCCGCATAATTGTTTCGGCTTGTACAGCTAATTAAAAGTCTCTTATAAATATATGTCCACATTTTACTTTCGGTATCTTTATACGGTTTTTAGCACTTAGATCTGCAAATGATCTTGTTTTAATTTTGGTTCTTTTACCTGTGCCTTCCAGGTGTAACCATCTTCAGGAAGCTTGCTTTCGATTATTGGAAATATCCAAACCAAATGCATTCGTTGGCCGAGAATAGTTTTCATATTTCGATAGAGTCCAAAATTATATTTATTTGGAGATTTCTTCTTTTCACCGGACACATCGCCACTCATAATCATTGGCAAACAATTCCAAGATGAGGCTAACGTAAAAGTTAATAGAATCCAGTTCAATGTATAGAAAAATGTTAGAAGATTAAACGATATATATAGACTCCTTTTGAAAAATATTAACGTAAAATCAGTCTTCCAAAAATAGATACAATAGTATACAGTGGAATAGACAGATGCCACCATCAAATGTAACAAGAAACAGATAAAATATCTATGATTTTGATGGCCAACACAATATCCGGCGAACATGCAGTGATGTTCACGCTTCAAAATGCAGACACCACACAGCTTACAATGCCAGGATCTGGGTGGTGTCAACCTATTGCAAGCCTCACAAAATTTCCAATCTGCAAAGAGCTTATCGCCATTAGTTGCTTCCTTGGCACGCTCAGCTAAGAAACCATACGTCACATAATTAATTTCTTTCACCTAGAATATAGACTTACGATCTACACTGGTATCGATGATCATGCAGGCTATTAGATTGCCCTCTATGTTAAGTATCAGAAAAATGCCCATAAACAGATTGAAGACATATGGGAAACTTCCTACCTCGTGGATCACTGGTAGCAAATAGATTATTTCGTACACAAAGATGATAGGCAGCAGAAGGACTATTGTCAGGCAGGTTAAACGTTCTTCGAGGCGTCGAGGTAAAAAATTGCGTCGAAATTTCATGTTGTTTGCTTACTACTATTTCCGATTTTTTTTTTTTAATTTTGACAAAGACAATGTGTATTTGATTTCGAGAAAATTCGTAAGTCTAAAAGTCTAAGAATTGATTGAAAATTGTATGCAGTCTGCCTACATTTATTTCAAAATTTTTTTAAATTTTAAGAATGGCAATGCTTAGTTGATTTCGAATAAAGTTTGTTTCTAACCAGTATTGTGTTAAAGTGTAAATTTCTTTTCCATTTGTTACTTCGTTAATCAATTTTCTGCAGCTTTCTTAGCATCCCATTGTGGAACATTCTTCCAACTATAACCATCTTCTGGCAATGGACTTTTGATTGCGGGAAATAGCCAAGCGACGTGCATGCGTAGGCCAAAAACGCTTTTCAAATTGTTGACAAGTTCATTTATAAATTCCGTCTGCGTTTCCTTGAGATATCCGACCTTGAGCTGCCACAAACACGGCAAATTCATGTACAGAACTCCAACGGAGAAACCCAGTAAAATGAAGTTGAGAACGAAAATATTAAATTGTACTACTGCCGAAACTGACGAAAATGTAAACAAATAAGTCCACAATCGAAGAATGGTGCGACTACGGGCATAAACGGATGGATTCAATATCCACATATAAATCCCATTATAGATCATTGATAAAATAGATCCAACGACTGTGTACAATACGAAGCACATAAAGTACCTTTCATTCCTATGGCCAACACAATACCCTGTGAAGCCGCAGTGATGATTTTGTTTCAGTATGCACACTCGACAGAATTTGCAATGCCTGGATCTGGGCGGGGCTAACTTATCGCATATCTTGCAAAATTTCCACTCCAGTCGCTCCATAGTGCCGTCTGGAGGTGGCACAACATTCTCAACTATGTGTGTTAAACGAATAAGTGCCCAAGGTGCGATTGCAGTGAGAACATCGATTTGCATACTTACAATCAACGCTGGTGTCAATCATCATACTAGCCAGAAAATTTCCCTCTATGTTGAGCAACATAAACACGGAAAAGAGGCACATGAAGGCATGGGAATATCCGCCTGGTGCATGAATTGCCGGAAGCACAACACAAATTTCATAGAACCAGCCGAGCGGTACGAGCACTGTCACAGTTAGGCACATGAGTTTTGCCGAAAGTTTTCGGGGAAATGGATTTGGACGACGCCCCATTACGGCCAGCAACTTGTAAAGAATTGATTTTAGAAAAAACGAGTGTGTGTTTAACTATATTGTTTTATTTTTGGTTTTCGTTCGAAAGTAATCGAAATTTGATTAGACTGATAAGCTACAGCTCACTTTTTTTTGTAACATTTGAATTTGTTGTCCAAGTGAAGCCATCATCGGACAATTCGCTATTGACCAATGGCGAGAGCCAAATTAAATGCATTCGCTTGCCAAACATCACTTGCAGATTGTGGTTCAAACTATTATTATATGGACATATTAGCTCCTGCTGATGTTTAGAGAATACACCACGCATATAAATGGGGAGGTGATAACCTAATGCCGTGATCGGGCCAATCAAAGCTATGAAGTGTAGCGAATAAACACATAGCTGCAGTTTTGGCCAAAAATGACAATTGATCATAATCATATTGGACAGCTTTGTCATGATAAATATATAGTCTTGAAAATGCATCACTATGTAGATCGTATTATAGATCAGACTGAGGCACACAAGGATAATCATGTACAACATAAAGCATAAAAAATATCGCACATTTTGATGGCCAATGCAAGATCTTGAGAAAAAACAGTGATGACTGCGTTTCAATATACAGGTTCCACATGTTTTACAGTGGAAAGATCTGGGCGGTGCCAAACGATTGCAAACAGTGCAATATCTCCACTCGAGCCGCTCTGGAGAGTCGACTGGTGGTAGCTTAATAAGTTCATCTATAATGGAGAAAAAATATTATTTGCCCCCCCCACACCCCACAAAAACAAAAAAAAAAAACCCCCCCCCTTCACACAATAATAACAAAACAAAAAAAAAAAAAATAAAAAAAAAAAACGACGCTTCAAAACCCCCCCCCTCTTCAAATTTATTTTTCTTTAAATTAAAAAAAAAAAAAAAATTTCTAAATATCAATAAATGTGTGGTACCCGAACTATAGATTAGAGTCTGACTTGGTAAACTGTTTAAGGTAGTGTTGTATTCTTAACATGTATTTCAGTCTATAAGGAAACATTTGAATTATGTAATTTCCAGAGCTAGCTGTTCTTTTTATTTTCCATCTTCCAGCTGTACCCATCGCTCGGCAGTTGGCTTTTGACCAGCGGAGACAGCCAAACCAAATGCATTCGCTTGCCAAACACACTTTGCAAATTAGCGTGGAGGCCGTTATTATAGTTGTGCTCCTTGCCGTTCTCCGCACAGACTTCGCCACGCATTACAATGGGCGCATGATAGATCAGTATGACAATCGAGTACAGCAAAGCCAGGATGTTCAGGCTGTAGAAGAGCAGCTGCAGATTCGTCCAGAAGTTGCCTATGACCAGCATGAACATAGGACAGATCAGCTTGATGGCTGTTAGCCATGTGCAGTAGATGGTGCCATTGAGCACCCACATGTAATACGAGTTATAGCTGAGCGCGTAGACGGATCCCACGAAAAGGTAGAAGGTGAAGCACATGAAGAACCGATGATTATGCTGCCCAATGCAGCAGGCAGTGAAGAGGCAATGATGGTCTCGCTTCAATATGCAAACGCCGCACACCTTGCAGTGCCACGATCTGGGTGGTGCTAAACGATCGCAGGTGGCGCAATGCCGCCAGCCGAGATGCTCCACAGCGCCCTCTGGCGGCTCGTTGCAGCGCTCACCTAAATGAGGTCAGTGCAACGATTGATCGAGTAGCATATTACATTGACTATGGGATTGATGACTCACTCTCGACACTGGTGTCAATCACCATGCACGCTACCATGTTTGATTTAATGTTAAATAACATAAACATCGCCATGAGGAAGGTGAAGGTGTGTAGAAAGCCACCCGGCTCATGGATTGCTGGCAGCACAACAATAATTTCGAATATGAAAACAATTGGCAAGAACACGCCGATGACAAGGTAGCACAATGCATCGACCAGTCGCCGGGGCAGCGGATTGCGTCGCACCTTC
Source organism: Drosophila siamana (assembly GCA_035047445.1). Taxonomy (NCBI): domain Eukaryota; kingdom Metazoa; phylum Arthropoda; class Insecta; order Diptera; family Drosophilidae; genus Drosophila; species Drosophila siamana. Next base: position 174,217 of record JAWNPP010000104.1, on the reverse strand, counting down.
ATGGCGAACCGACTCGAATGGAACTGAAGCAGCTGATTACGCATCCGACCCTCTCACGTGTTGCAAGCAGCTTTGAGCTTTCCAGTCGAAGCTTTTTATTTAATCAACAAACTTGAACTGCAGCCAAGTGTTGATATTCTAGAATCCAGCGAACTGTCTAATGAATATGTGAATTGGTCATAAATATTAGATACACAATTCCGAAGCAGGTTCTAGCTCTGCTAACTAGCAATATTTGTCGCATAATAAATCGACGAGGGAAATTCGCATTTACTCCCAGTAAAAGCAATCAAGCTTTATGATAAGGCACTTAAGCAATTTTGAGAATACACAACTTTTTCTTATCACAACACTAACTCATATTTTGTACATAATTGTTTTGCTATATTGTATTATGTATTATTATGTAAGCTGGGTCAATTCAAGAAGACCCATCTGAACGGAAAAATCATCTAGACATTTGAATGTTCAGACAGATACTTGGTTAATAGCGAGCATTTTTTATTTCAGTTTTAAAATCATAATAGCTATTAGTTTGGGTTTAGAAATTATACCACATTTTTTAGTCATGCTTGACACGAACTTTCTTAGGTATTATTAATACAAAAATCCGTTAAGTAATTCGAACTGAATGCGCTTAACAGTTTCAGTGTTATCACTAATCCTTTGAATTAACTACTCGACAGTTGAAACGTAAATTCAACTTATATAATGCCAGGATAATTATCAAATAGAAAAGTCAGTGCAAATGATACCACAAATTAATCAACTAAATTACTGAAAGCATTTCAATCAATCGAATGGTCTAATTGTTTTTCATAGAACCCTCTTTAATTACACACTGTTAATTAGTTAGTGTAAGACATTATTGCGTTTAGCTTAATGCCCGTATATAAACAGGACTTTCACAAGAAACACGTATTTGGTTGTCGTCATGGAAGGCAAACAGAAAAAGCAAAAGGCGCATTTGTTTTTACTGAAGAGTTTTCAGCATAGTTTGATTGTTTTTCTTAAGGAAACTGGTCTCCATGGACTTAAATTTGTGGGCGATGCAACGTTAAGCATCTGGGAAAGGTAATTGTTAAAAATGAAAGCCATATTTTCGTTCTTAATTCAAGGCACTTTAGGTCCTTCTTTTTAATTGCCTTTGTGGCGGCTTTTGTGCTGACATTCCAATTGATTTCGAATATATACGATAAGTGGAATAGCACTCCAGTCATAATTGGCATCAGTCCACATGCCACATCAATTCTCCGAGTGCCTTTTCCCGCCATCACGATATGCAACATGAATCAAGTGCAGCGCAGCAAAGTGGCTCACTACAAGGAGTGAGTACGATTGTATTATAAAGAATACTTTACTTGTATGTATACTTTAATTAGTGGCTCTCGAGAGAGCGATCTGCTAAAAGTGCTTTGCAGCGACGAGTCTGAAGATACTGAAGAAACTGCTGATGCCGAATCCCTAGCCTTTTATGCTTCTTTGGCAAACAACAGCTTGAAACTCTCGGAGTTCGTGACGAATCATTCGCAGACCTGTGATCAGATGCTACGCTACTGCCGATTTAGTGCTATAGAATACGAATGCTTGCAGCTATTTCGTCAAATAGTCACAGACGAAGGACTCTGCTGTGTTTTTAATTTTCTGCCACCAGAGCAACTTTATAAGCGACAGTAAGTGCTGTTACAATTGTTAACAATCAACATGTATTCAAATATATCCAAATAGAAATAGAAATTTAAGCACGCTGCTGGGCTTTGAGTTTGTGCCTTGGGATCCAGAGACGGGCTATCCGAAGGAGTTACCCAATCGCTACTATCCGCGTCCTGCTGTAGGTGAGTTTACTGCACTCCTCTAAATACTCTAAGTGATAACCCTTGTATTTCTCCATAGGCGCTGGCATAACATTGGGCTTTAGTGTTGTGCTCGATGCTCAGGTGGATGAATATTTTTGCTCATCGACAAATGGACCCGGCTTCAAGGTTCTGTCAATGAATTGTTCGACAATCACTAGAGTTTATTTTACAATTTAAATTCTGCTGCATACTTTAAGCTGCTGTTTCACAATCCTATCACGACGCCCGACATGAAGGACGAAGGACTTGTCGTTGGCATTGGCTACGAAATGAACTTTCGCCTGGAGGTCAGCAGGTCAGAGGCCATGCCCAGCATTCGCTCCATAGCCATCAACAGTCGCCAGTGCATTTTTATGGACGAGAAACAGTTGCTATACCACAACCATTACTCCCGTCGCAACTGCGAGAACGAATGCTATGCCAAGTTTCTTTACAGGGCCTGTGCCTGCATTCCCCACAAGTATCCACACATTTATGCGAATGCTAGTGTGTGTACTGTGGGCGATACCCTTTGTATTCGGCGGGCATCGCGACTTGAGAATGCCGCCCAGACCCTCAAGTGTCGCAAGGAATGTATGCCGGGTTGCTTTGATCTGTCCTACCTGGCGGATGCTTTATATTTTCCTCTTGCCAAGCGGGATTTTCGCATTGCAAATCCACTTGTTGCCTCCATGAATAAATCGTATCTGTTGGACAACATTGCCGTCGTGAACTTGTACTACAGGGAATCAGCCTACTATGGCAGCATGAAAAACGTCTATATAGGCTTGACCGAGTTCTTGTGTACGTTCAAGATTGTCTTGTTTATACGATAATATATTAATAGTTTTCCTTTCTTTTTCTCTTTCTTTTCAGCAAATATTGGCGGTGTTATGGGTCTGTTTATGGGATTCAGCGTCATCTCGTTAGCGGAAATGTTTTATTTCCTTATTCTGAAGCCCATAATGGAGTTTATAGCCTGGAAGCGTGGCAAGTTGGTGGAGACCAAACAGAACACCTTCGATGTGAATGCGGTTGAAGAGCTTACGAAGCAAAACCAAAACATCTGGCATACTAGAGAACTCTATCCCAAGAGATTCGTAGCAAGGACCATAGATGTCAGTGGTCACTCGACAAAGGAGGTATTCAATCCAAGGAAGACCACGTTGCACAGGCCTTTCAAGTAAATTGAATAATAAATTTAATGCTACCATTTGCGTGTTGTCCGAGAAACTAGAATCTGCTGCATCATTGTAATAAATATTTGTAATTTAAGTCGCAATGAAATGGGTCAACTGGGTCAACGGAGAAGCACATTTAAATGTCATGCCATGGGTTATAGGTGCCTCTGAGTTAATGGTAAAATCTATAATTATCATGAGTTTGCATTCTTGTCTATCAAGTTCGGTATGAAGTCTTAGATGAGTAAGAGCATCAACGGATATGGTAGGGTAAAGAATCTTTTCTTAAAGTTAATTTGCCAGCAATATGGGAAATTATTGATCTCTGGGTTTCTTTAATTCAGCCCTGAAGAGCAGAAAAGAACTGTTAGTAGGCTGTGAGAGCCAGCAGCTGTTCCAAATGCCAAGTACTTGTAATAGTAGGAGAATACTGATTTCAATTAAGAGTTCCGAGATTAAACAAGCCGCCCTTTGCCCCTTTTGTTTCTGTGCTCTATATATTCTATGCTAGGTACTTGGTAGTTTTGGTATTTGGTGTATGTACTCGTCCTGTGGTTATTTATTATATTTTATGCCAATAAGCGCATTTAGCTAAATTGCTTTTCTGTAACTAGAAAGAAGTTAGTTCTCTTCCACTTCGGCAGTAGCTATAGACACTGAGTGTGCTTTGGTGTACTCTTAAAGTTGTCAATTTCGCTTTACTCCATTCAACATGCGCACACTTTTATGACTTACAATTGTGGCGCTCCACATGTGGAGTATTGCTTTGAAACGGTTTTACTCGTACTTGGAAAATGTTCACAATCTGCTCAGACATGGCGCATTTACTACTTACTCTTCTGCTTTAATTGCTGACCTACACACAAAGTGACTAATTTTGTTCATGCATAACATACTTAGACTGCAGCGAGGACTGCCTAATGAGTAACGTATTAAGACTGCAAGACTTATGGCACGGAAATATATTGTATTAATTATAGATTAAATGAAAAATTTACAACTATTGTAAATTAAATGTTATGCAAATTCTTTAAAGTTGATTTACTTTTTTATATTTGTTTTGAATTGACAGGTTTAAATTGAATTTTTAGGTATCAATATGTATATATTATATGTTATACTTTCTATGACAAAAATGTTTCTGCTTTTACCATTTTTATTACCCACTGTTTCGCTTGCTTAAAATGACACTTTAAATTTTATTTTTCCGATAACTTTAATTTAGTTTCTATTTCTTAAAAACTTCCATTTTATTACTACATAAATATTAAAATGCATTTTATGTATGGCATAAAAGTCAACTTGGTAGATGTAATTATTTTTAATAGTATCTTAAAGCTGCCCTCGTTGCTGTATGATTTGTGTCTCTGCAAATTTCAGAAGCTCGCTCAGCCCACTTTCATAATTTTGGGTAGCAGCCGCCTGCGGTGCAACAGCAGCTGTGGTGTGTGATGGCAACTTGCAACTGGCAACCGGGTGGCAAAGCGGTTTTGGGGGCAAATGAGACATGGGCATGACGATGAAAATGAGGATGAGGATGAGGCATACTGCTGCTAAAAATAGGTGGAGGGGTGGAGTATGGCGTTTCGTAGTGTGGGGAGGGGAGTCTGTGTTGGACAAACCGAATGAAATGCATTCTTGCATTTCAAGACAATTTGCGAAATTGCAACGCTTGATGCTTCCACGTGCATTGCATCTGTTTTTTGCTCGGTGTTTTTATGGCAAGTCAACAATGTGGCCAAGATACGAATGAGAACAACAACAATACCAGCAAAAACGAGATAAAAACAACTAACAGCAACGACAACGGCAACGGCAGCGGCAACGACAACTACAAATAAGTAGAACTAGAGCTGATGTTGCTAGCGAGCGAATGAGCATGGGGTTAGTGCTGGGGTTAGGGGGATGGGGGATATGGATAAGGATAACGGTTTGGCGTTGGGGACTTGGCGAAACTAAAGTAAAATAAAGTAAAGTAAACGAAGGACAGACAGGCAACTCAGCTTTCAGCTTTCAACGATGACAACTAGTGTAAATGATTACGACGTGTTCACGGAATTCTATACATCCTGCAGCGCGGCACCATAAGTGTCAGGAACAGAACTGGATTCAATTCTTTATGGCGTTGTTATCGAGCCAATGGCAGTTTCCCAGTTGCTGCTCGCTAGTAGCCAGTTGCCAGTGGCCAATTGCTAGTTGCCAGTTTCCCCCCATTTGCAGCCTTGGCTTTGAATGAAAAATGATCGCATTAAATTTGTGAAGAACTGAAACAAGAAACAAAGTAGCAAAGCGTATTTCAACTAGCTGGTTAAATGAATTATTTACATTATCGTACATTATATTATTACACACCAACACACTGAAACATTCAGGCACACAATTTGCCAGTTAGATTACGAAGCGAAGGGGGCAGGCACAAGGACGAGAAGGTCGTCGGATATGGGGCAAATGCACACACGAGTTGTAGTAATTAACATCCAATTTCCAAGTAAAGTTGTCAAGTTAACAATGAAGTTTTGTACCACACACCAGCAGCAGCAGCACGAGCAGGAGGAATTCCAACTAGACGGAGGTCGGGTTTGATTAAGGTATAAATAATTTATGCAGGCTTTGTTATGCTGCATAGCATTCAAAAGTAGTACATAGGATGTGTGGCCCGGGGACGCCTGATATCCTTAAGCATTGTCAACTTTATGACATTCCAGCTGCTGTGTCTCGTTTATGGGTTGCTTATGCACACAACCTCGACTAGATATTCATCAAAGTTGTTGTGCAGTTGGGAGCATGTCTTCTTAAATATGACTGCTGCACAACATTCATATGTCAGCCTCTCTGTGTGTATGTGTGTGTATGGGGTTTGTGCCCCAAAACACGTGGCGGATGGATGCTAGTTCAAAATCTACTTAGGTGCTTCTACTGCCTCTGCCTCTGCTGCTGCTGCTGCTGCTCGTGTTGCAAGTGCCCACAAGTTGCATGCGGAAAAGCAATTAAAACTTCTCGACTTCGGAAATGTTCCTTCATATTTCATGATGTCTTTCCTCAATAATGATACTCATTCCCCGCTCTTACATGTCACAACACTTTCCTCTGCAACCTAATCTCAGCAGCAAAGATTTGAAGGACCTCATTATTAAGTAACACAATTGTGTTACATTTAAAATGTCTGCAGTAGAAAATTATTAGTTATGCTTTATTGGAAAGTGTTCAAATCTAAATACATTTCTTTGTCAAACAACATGTAATTTACTGATACAACACTTGAGCAAAGTGAATTTTATCAGCTATTTCTCTTTGTTTGGCTGCAATGTCAGCTTCAGGCAATAATAATGAAAAATTCATTTGCATTTCTGTTTGATGGCAAATAAATAATATTGTCAATGAATGAAACTATATCGACACCATTTGTGGGGGAGAGCATCACGTTTGTTTCTATTCGTAAAATTAATTGAATTTCCTATTTATTAGAAAAAACATGTTTTCAACTTTACTTTGAGAAATTACAATTTACACACTTGTAAAAAGTTTTTATCATTCAGCAATTCCATTGCTGGTAATTCTTAATAAGTTAAATATTTGCATTTTCAAATTGCTTAATGTTACTTATTAATAAGTTATTACGAATGAAACCGAATGCAGTTAAACTTAAAGCACGTTAAAGTAAAAACTATAAATATCATATAATTATTTTCCCCTGGGCAAATTGACCATAATTTGGGGTTGCGTTGGCAATTTACGACGCAAATAATGGATAAACTGCTGAGTGGTGATTTTCAGTTTTCGAAAGGCAATGGCAAAAAAATTGATGGTCATTTCTCTATTTTGGCTTTTTTTTAAGTGAAGAAACTTGTACTGCACTCGTTGGATGGTAACTTTGATCACGACATTGAATTTAATGGCAACCACTTAGGGCGCAATATTCGTTCGCAGTGCCAAAAACGAGTGTGAGTATGAGTATGAGTATGAGTTGGAGTCTAAGGTGGAGTACGAATACTCGTATCTACTCGTAACACTTGGCTAATGGAACCTTCGAGCGAGCGCTTGCTTGCTGTTTGCCCTCCCTCACGGCTATAAAACGACAGGAATAACAGGTTGGCACGCCACACCAACAACCAGCCACAGACCCCAAAATGGAAGCCCGGCTCCCATCCCAACTGCAGCCCAAGTGTAATATTTTGCAGGTGAGCCAATGCCAACGCTAAAGCCAAAGCCAACGCCAACGCCAGCGTCAAAGCCAAAGCCCAAAAAGGGTTGTAAGAATGCGAGGAAGCCCCCGAGGCAACGTTTAAATATTCGTTGAAAATATGCAAATTTGCCGTTGCAGCGACGCCGCGTCGTTGCAGCCTCCCACCCTCTATGACAGCCACCTAATGCAGCAAATTGCATTTCAAATAAGGTAATTTTACACATGCATAGAGAGTGAGCCCGGGGGCAATGGGCCATTTGGTCTCGACCAAAATGTATTTCGGTTCGAATGGCACAGATAAAATTCATCGCAGTGTTTGCAGTTGGTTTCAATGCTGGCTGGTTGACCGGCGGGGGGAATGACGACGACGACATGAAGTTGGACAACTGGTAAGCCTGTCAGGCTGAATAATCATGACCATCAATCAGACGGTCAGTGAATGCCCTGCACACCTCATTAGGCTAATCCCACAATTGCGCACGGACGCACAGGCGAACACTCGAGGTGCTGCCCTGCTCCTGCTCCGTCACATGCTCCGGTTCCTTGTCCGACGGGCATAAGTGAGTCGCATGAATCGGAAGCATTAGAGTAAAGGGGTAACGCAATTTCCCATGCGCTTAATAATATTTCATTATTACGAGTTGACTTGTGGCTGGGCATTTAAAATCGGTTTCATTGCGACTGCTGAGTGGCTGTCCTCACAGCCCGCTGTCCCCGGGAGAGAAGATTGATCGTCAACTCTGTTAATTATCAGCCGAATTATCTCCAATGCACACTTGGCCCTTGCCCTGACCACAAAAACAGTCAGTCAGTCGGACGGAGGGACGAACAGACAGGCGGACAGAGACACATGTTGTTGGCCGGCAATGCATAAACTGTTCCCACCAGCAAAAAACTGTTCCCAGTGTCTGTGAGCACAACGAGGCGCAGACTCGCCAATCACTGCAACGACAAGCACAGCATCCACACGCTCCGAATGTGGCACACACGCAACTGTGCCCCCAACTGGTAACTGTTCAGTGTGGCGACGCTGACGCTGGCGGAATGAACACGTACTTGTCACCGCTGCTCGCCAACAGGTTGCACATGCCTTCATGTGGCAAGTACGTAATTATTGAAGAGCCCTGCACCCAAGCAGTTCAGCAGCACAGCAGTCCAGCAGCCCAGCAAGCACTTGGCGAAATGTTCTCTGCTCAAGATGCTTCCCGACTTAATTGACCCATAAACGCAGAAGTTGAGTGGTCAGAAGTAGAGACAGGCAGGCTTTTAATTTCTGACTTGCTGATTTTCGTTTTATGTACCAGCTTCCACTCCATCACTCCCACTCCATCAACGTGTTTTAAATTGGTTTCGTCCTGAATCCCCATAAGATACAAATCTGTGCGTAATGGCCAAAGTTATTCTTATAGTAGTTTCCTTTGCTGAAATTGATAACAATTGCTTATAAACAATTAATCAAAATGCTTTCCAGCAATTTCAAAAAGTTTTTCACTTCGCAATCTCTCTTTCAGTTGTAGCTTTAACAAAGTTTGTGTTGCTCGTATTTGATTATATTATGGATTATTCAAATTCGATGTGTTGATTTTATTTGCAAGATGCAAATTTATAGAATTTTTGCATATATTATTATGCATTGACCCATAGAGTTATTCAAGTTTCACCACGCTGCACCGAATTAAAGTGGAAAAATATTAACTTTTTGTACGATTGCGTAGATAAAAGCTATTGAAGCCACGTTAAATATTCACATGTTTTTTTCCATGTTTACTGATTTGAGTCGCATAACGCTCTAAAACATGCAATCGCCATTAAAAATACATCGCAATATTGTTGGGCTCTCTGCAAGTATTAATGATTTGATGTTCAGTTTGTAGTTGTATTTGTTATTAATTTTCAATGCTCTTTAAACGCACGACTCTGTGCACATTTTACTGGCATCAATAATACACAATTTAACGCATTATTAAATATGGAAACTTTAAATGACTAAATGCCATTTCAATGATTTTGTTAAACGTGTCTCGTGAAACGTAAAATTTGGCTTAAATTCGGCTTAAATTCGGCAATTTGGCGGCTAATTAAATGAAACACGAAATGGACTGCAATTAAGGCATTTCGGATTTGGGAATTTTGCGGCCCAAACGCGTGAAAGCCATAAAGCAAAGGACCAAAAGCCAAAAGCAAAGAGCAAAAGGAAACTCACAGAAGGCAAAAGACAGAAGGCAGATGGGTAAAGGAAAAGCTACTGCAATCGCTGGCACAATCAGAATCACAGATTTGTCCTAATCTCTTTGCTTTATCCTGCGTAGTAATAACTACTCGTACTTCTTGGCTTCAGCTTTGGATTTTCCGCCTCTTTCTTTGTGGTCTACCCTGCACTCGCGGCGTACAACTGATGGGTATATGCACAGCATGTAACGATTAACAATTCAATGACACGATTCAACCCATTGCACTCATTTCGTTTACAGGGTATACTCACACGAGATGTATTCGCAGTCACCATGGTCTTTTGCCTTGCGTGACAGCTCATGTCTTGTTTATCTAAATCATCCGACTGTGTAAATGCCAAGCCTCGTTTCCTGCCGCCACACAGCTCCTCTGCACAGTTCCTTTGCTGTCCTCGCATCGCGTACCACTCGAGAAGCGTGCGCCTGTCGGCACATGGCAATGAGCAGTGAATGACTCGTCGGTCGACTCGTCGACGCTGAGCTCGCTTCTTGGTTGCCCGCTCCTCCAAAAGCCAAAGCCAAAGCCGTACAGTTGCAGGCCGTGAAGCTACGCAAAAATCTGTCAAACGTCACTTTCGCAACAATGCTGGTAGCACTACATCCACCACACTGAAGTGGATCTCAGTGCTCGCTGCGCTGCCTGCCATTCGCTTGTTAGCTGTGTCGGCTCTCTTCTGGCTGGGGTAATTACGGTTGGTACAGCATCGTTGCACAATTTGTGGCGAATGAGCATTTGGCCTTGTTACTTGACTTGTTTGTGCAACATTTGACCTATCTATGGAGCATATACTTCTTTTTTCTAAGCAACCTAAATCGGAAATTGATCAGAAATGCACAACAAACAGAGGAAACTCCAGCCACAGCGTTACGACAGTAGCGGATTAACAGCTGTGATGGCGCTCTGGAACTTTAACAGTGCGCTGTTAAATTGTAACATACTTATCAACTGTTGGTACTAACACATTTTGCTGATTTGGCGACTTTCGGGCGAGTCGGTCACATTGAGTTCTCACTTCGTATTTGGAATGATTGTGTTTTTTTTTTGTGTATTTGTGGTCTGATTTATTTTTCATAAATTTAGTGCGCCCCTGGGCTGATGTATCGCTATTTATCGGAAATTGCTTCAACTTGAGACAATGCCATCATATTGATGGCATTTTTTGCCACAGTCAGCTAGCCTGAAGCTACAAGCGTAAGGATATAAGTTTATATATGGAAAGAACAAAAAGAAAAAAATAAAGAGCGAGGAGACAAAACGAATATTACAAACTTTGTGAGCAGCGCGGCACGTGCTGCATGTTAAGGCAATCGAGAAACTTTTGTGCGCTCGCTTTACGGGGGCTTCCCCCCCTGAAGCAGCAGCCGGAACAACTGCAGCCTGAAGAAGCCAGCGGCTAAATTGACAGCTGGCTGGCTATGTAAACATGTGTAGAGAGGAGGCATCATCGAACGCAACGCGATTATCACTATCGACGCGTTCAGATTACTGGAAAATGACTCTCACATAGTTATGGAGTCAGTAACATATTATATCTGACTCCGATTAGTTACTCTGTGCGCAGCTGTTATTATGATGAGTGATACTTGAAGTATTCTTTCACAGTGTTTATCTTAATTGAGTTGCCAACGCACTTGCATTTATACAAACAAATATATATACATACATACATATATATATTTGCTATATTTCTGTGTACTACCTGTGCTCAAAGGCCGTTTAAACGAGCATTTTCTCTTTAGGCTTTGGCAATTTCGTTGCGCTTTCTTCGTAATGTTTCCCCAGTGTCTCTTTGCGCCGCAGGAAGGAAACCAAATCAAATAATGGCCGGCGTTTAACAGTGCGTATGTGTAACGCGCCGCGTGCCGCTTGCCGCATGCCACTCATGCCGCACACGCCGCATGTGCCTCTCATGTGTGCCTGTGTGACGCATACGCATTTGACTTTTGGGATTACAGAGCTCAGCTTCTGACTAAGCTCCTTCAGTTGATGTTCTTGCTGCTCTTTGTGCTTATGCTCAGATCGCAGACAACGCCTCATAAAATAGGATCTAGGAAATCATCTAGGTTTGATTTGTGTTACACGATTATGATTTGTATTTTGAACTGTCCGCTTCACACTTGGGCCCGCCTCGTTAATCTGGATGCCATTTCACTTTATGGCCAGCTGGAGCGATTGCCGTGTTAACGCGATTGGACTGGCACAGTGGTAACGAAATCAAAATTATCGCCAACGAGAAACTGCCGCTAAACTGGCGACTTGTTTCAGTTGAATTTCTTAGAGAACTGCTTAATAATTAATGTAAATCAGTCGCTGTACTAGTCTTGCAAACATGCCAGCAACGGCTTTTCGATTTGCCATTAATATTAAAACACTTTTGAATGTTGTTTGGCAACTACAACGGAAATTTGCCAAGTTAAATATTTATTAGTGAAAAAATTCAGTTGAGGAAATTGTAGCTAAAATGTGGAAAGCTAATTACGGAATTGGCCTCAGAACAGGATTTACTGAACATTTGATGTTATCAACGACTTTAAGCAGAGGAATCACAAGCACGAATGCACTCAATCGAACTGTCTTGTGAGCAAGTCTAGCTACAAATTCCTTGGTGTATTCAATGCATTCAGCGCACTCACACTTACACTCACAATCCTACTAACGCTTACATTCGCAATCACATTCAATTTTCGTCTACTGTGCCGTGGGATCAATAAACCGAGCAGCGTTCGTGTGAAACGCTCCAAGCAATAAAGGCATCAAATGTTTGCTTACAGCATACACATACATACCCTATACACACTGGTTCATGAAGAACACACGACACACAAACATTCACATACTTGTGTATGCCTTTGTAGACTCGTAGCAGAAAAAAAAGAGAAAATATTTAGGTCCATCGTTTGTATGCAAATTCGGAGGACTGAAACGTGGCGGCGAGTGAGTCGAAAATATAAAAAAAAAAATAAAAGAAAAGAGCTGAGCAATTTGTGCAACGCTGCCATTTCCATATAAATCTTCAGTAATTTCTATTATTATGCATAATTGAAATTGATTTTGTTCTCCAATTAGACCACACGCCCTGCCCATCCACCATCGTTCCAATTGGTCAGCTGGTCAATCCACAAACCCTAAGCCGGATACAGGAAGCGAGATGCTGCCCTCCTTCTAGACACGCTGGGGAGTCCTGTGATAGATGACAGCCCCATTGAGTCAAGGAACAGCTGGCAGTTGTGTGTGGAGCTTGTTAGCCTGATTGATATTTAGCCGCCGGCAAAATGCCATCTTTTCGCCCTGTAATCAAATACCTTCCCTCTATATTTTGCTGAGATTCCTTTAAGCAGCCAAGAACACAGAACAAAAAAAGAACGAAGCATTAAAGCATTAGCATTAGCGAAAATTTGTGAGAAGTTTTCATTTGTCAATTGCGGACAACGGGCAGCGGGCAGTGGACAGCAAACATCGTGCAGCGGGGATTGTCTATCCCGTTTCCTGTCCACTTGCCAATGAGTGGCAACTTTTCAATATGGGCTACTTTAGGAGCGCTGGCAAATCCCCTGGCTGGCGCCATTGGCCTCATTCTGTCGGCAAATAATAGCAATCAAATGCCAGGGCTTCTCAACTGCCTGGTACCGTTTTCTATATTCCGTATTCCGTATTCTATATTCCGTACTCTGGTATTCCGCATTCTATATTCCGTATTCAAATGCTACTGCAAATTTAATAACAAATATAAATCATTTCCAGAGCTGACAGCTAAAGCACGCCCTCCACACAATCCACCGCCCACGTCTCACTTCTCCTTCTCTCTTGTCTCTCTGACCATTATTTCTCTCGCGTCCTATCTGCTCTCTGTCTTGGCTCGGCTTTCTCACCTCAAGTGTGCGGATGTGGGCTGCGGGACATTTGGCACTGCGTCCAAGACGGACGCACTAATGGCAGTGGCAGACACCAATAAGAGGCAATTTCTCATCTCGCCAGCTACACTTGAAGTGGATTCTCTGGCTCCTGGCAGGAGCAGGGGGGGATGTGTGTAAGTATTTTGGACGCCCCTCGGGGCGGACCAAACTTCACTTGCTGTTGTGTTAATTTTTTATCACTTTGAAATTAAAGAACAACACTTGGGAGTGGAGTGTCGTCCTTGTTGTCCTTTTTGGCCAGGCGGCTCCTGTCGCCACTGTTTCTTTTCTTCGTTCATGTTTTTTTTTATTTTTTGTGAACCTAGACAGCGACTTCAGAATACTTGTCCTGTTCACTTGTCGCTCTCCTGGGCCAGGGTCTGAGCTTGGGTCTGGGCAAACATAAATAATTAACTTAATGCCATGTTGCCCATAAATTAGGCATGCCTGTCTTTTTGCATTTGACCAAATGCCTTCCGCTGCGCCTTCAGCTTTCGCCGTTCCGTGTTTGCCCCGACAATTCTTTGATTAACAGTCGACCACAAGTCTTTGGAGATTGGCACTCTACAAAGGCAGCTTTCTCGATTGCGGCCTATTTGCCATTGCCAATGCAATGCCAAATGCAATTTCAAGCAAATCAATTGAAAACACAAATCGCAATTGCCTTTCACTGAACTGTGTTCTCCCCTCTGCCACCCCTCTCTCTCTCTCTCTCTCTCTCAATCTCTCTCTCAATCTCTCTCTCCCTCTTTCGCTCTCTGGGTTTCCGGCCCTCTCAGCAACATTGTGCTACTGCTCTTTATCCAACCATTCAATGGAGTTGAGATTTGTTTTGCATTGACCGCAAATTTCAATACAGTTTTGCGGCCAGCGCTCAATTGTCGACCCCCTTGCCTTGCTGCCGCTTGACAGTGGGGCGAAAAGGGCAAATGCTCCATATAAAAAGTACACGATTGACACAGTTTTAAAGTGAAATGTTTTCACTTTCATATCTTACTGATTAACGAATTAATTTTTAAATACCTGTGTGGTTTTAAAATTGAATGGTCATCGTAAATATCGGTAAAGTAAATGCCAGATTTTGACGTGGCACTTGCCGATGATGTCTGAAGGTCAGACGTTAATCAACACTGCTATTAAGCTGTCATAGCTGTCAGAAAATTTCACACTGTCGTCGACATTAAAAAGTCTCGTGCTGAGGTCAAAAATTGAGCAGAAATTATGTTTATGTTTAATTACCAGCAATATTATGATGAAAGGCCCATGGAGCCGGAGGAAGTGCCACTGGAGGAGCAGTTCTTGTTGCGTGTTCCCGTGGTAAGCCAATTAAACTGTGTGTTGAGTGATTAAGCCGCATTAAATTAAATAAAATTATGCATTTGGCAGGACGTTGCAATTGCCATTCGAGCTGCCATTTCGGTTAGCAAACTTCGTAAGAAGTTGTCGATATGCTTGGACCCGGATAATCACAAGGGCGTACTCTCTATGAACGAGGAGATGCTTAACGGCAAATTTGTGAAATTACCAACGATTGTCGAGTGCTATAAAACAACGGATAACGTGAATCTCTACAAGACGGCCAACATACACGAGATGCTGGTGTGCAGTCGTGCCGGTGTGCCCAGTGCTGAGGAAAAGATGTCGGGCATAGGTCAGCTAGATGAGGACTATGTGCTGCCCCATGGCATCACACCGCCGACCAGAAACATTCGCAAGCGTTATCGCAAGCACATGAAGAAGAAGGCGAAGAACAACAAGATGTCAGAGCAGGAGGCTCTCCAGATTGTCAAGCAATTGATACGTGCGGATCTGGAAGCTTTCAAGGTGCGATACGATACGTACTCCGAAGACGACTCGGGTCAGGAAGTGCCGCGAAAAAGAAAGCCCTACGTTAATTATCCCAAAGCTACCAAACGCAATAAGTATTACTACAGAAGCTAGGTATGCAAATATCTAATGAGAATAAATATTTATTATATTTAAAAGTATGTCAAATATAATAAATATGGTATGGCCTTAAAATGGGACTTAGTTTTAATTATAACATTTTATAATTTAATTCTTTGACACACCTAATGCTGAATTATAAAGTACGTTAATAGTGCACGCAATAATGCCTTTAACGCTGTGAGTATTCGAGCTCTTGCTGTTAGTTTTTGTTCGCTGCTAAGTCCCAATAGGGCACTGTGGCAGTGCCACAATCGCATATGCGGTCGAAACGGCATTAAAGATTTGTGTTGTGGCTTTCCAATGGCGCCAACGCACCACGTGCCTCGCACCTCTTGCCACAAGTGTGTATTTGTGTATGTTGGAATTACTAGTGCACTTGTTGTTTGTTGTTATTGTTGTGGCTACAGCCCTCGTTATTGGCGTTGCAGGTGCTGCATAGGTTGTGTTTGTTCAGCTGCGTGTCAATTAACTGCAGGGCCGACCTAATTGTGTTGACGCCATTCGTTTAATCAAAGTTTAACTCCGGCACTTTGCGGCCTAATTGAAAACGCAAATTTTCGGCAGACTGCAATTGGTTAAGTTGTGATGTTGTACGGCAAGAAGTGTTGCACATCTGTCCAGCCCCCCTTCGCCCACTTGTTCTTCTTAGATGTCACTCTCAGATCAGCTCATCTGAAGCTGCAGCAGAAGCTGATGGAGAAGCAAATGCAGATTTAGAAGCTGTTGCTGGTGTAAAAGCTGGGTTGGTGCTGATGATGTTGGCCCTGACCCACTTTGTGTCCATTTTCGTCTTTTGGGGTGTTTGTGGGTGTGTGTGTAGTAGCAAGTTGAGAAAGTAGATTTTAATGAGATGCTGTGCAAATTTCGTGTTAGGGCGCAGTAATTTTCTCAAATTGCAAAAGGGACTTCTGGAAAGTGTTGCTCGTTTTGAGCCATTAGCCTATCCATTGTCCAACGCCATCAAGCGTCAGTTAAATTTCTTAAATATTTTCACTGTGCTTTTTGCGTCTGACGATTGGATGTATATATCTATCTATGAGCATTATTTGCAACTTGAAGAGACTCTGGCACCAAATTAATGAATATTTATGCGGGCACGTAAGTTCGTTATGTTCGCGTGAAATGCACTGAGCGAAAATTGTGCTTAATTCGCAAACCAAATTGCCAGTAATTTGCTTTCGTAGTGCTATCGTTTTGAAAATAAACTTGGAAAAAATGTGGCAATTTCTGTCAGTGTATGCAAGTTACGCGCAGCAGCGACCTCTTGACATCTCACTGACCTCGTAAACCCTTGATACGCCTCCTCGTGTCACCCATCACACCAGCTGTCGAGAACATAAACTTTCGTTGTCGTTGACGTTGCCGCTGCTCCACCGCCATCGCCACCCCGCGCCCCATCCCCAACCCCATCCTCACCTCCTGCTGTAGTGCACCAATCCCCCGCACAGCTCTTTAGATTGTCTGTGTGCGCCAGGCAACTTTGCATATGATTACACGAAATTTGCATCACATTATTTTGTGTCTGATGTTCGTCCTGGACACGGACATGGACCTGAACTTCAAGCAGGTTGCGCCACCAACGCCTCATCCTAACTAACCCAACACCAAACCCCAGTCGAGAGTCGAAAACACGTGGCGCAGCATACAAATGACGCCTGCAATATTTATTACTCGAGACCAACGCAACGGGCTTAAGTAGTGGCAACTGTTTGCCATGCAGATAAATTGTTTATTTCAATGGACGCACACAACCCAAGCACAGATGAAAATAGCGACAAGAGATGGCGATGGGAGATGGAGCTAAGCCAGATGTCGATGCTAGCAAATCGCCACAATTGATGGAGTTCACGTTGCTTTGGCTGTTGCTCAAACTGTTTTATTGCCACGATCCCACGTAACGCACTCAACGCATCGAAATGAATACTTCGATGAGCTGGAGAAATGCCTTTGATATGTTCGCTTTAAATTACGAGTATTCACTTTGCTGCACAGCAGTTTATTATACAACTACTCCATGAATCAATCGCTACCCCAGCTGCGAATTCAATTCAGTTGCCAACTATTGACGGAGAATTTGTGCTGAAAAGCACAGAAATATTGCGAATAGCAATTGGATAATTTATGGTATGTTGCGTATACTGTTTTTGAATTCAAACGTTATGAAACTTGTAGAATCATTAGATAATAAGACATTTTAAATGATACTGACCAAAAAGGTTTGTTTTGAGGGTTTTAATTCAATATTAAAATATAAAAACTGTTTTCTCAGTTAATTAGATATTTACATTTTCACCAGCTCACTATCAAAAAACTTGATAACTATATACACAGGCAATATCTTCGATAACATTAATGATGCTCTCTGTTGAATTATAAGCATCCAAGCTCTGCAAAATTTCTCCTCGATGGCATAATGCCACCAAGCAAAGTCATCGATTTTGGGCGAAGCCGAAGTGAAAAGACTTAGAGCTGTGCTGTTAAAGATTTAAATAATGCAGGCGACGATGCAGCTGTGCAGCTGTGTGTGACTCAAGGTGTTCGAAGCAAAGAGTGGCATGCACAATGCACACATGCAGCTAGCGAGGGCAGCCAATTTCTGGGGCAGGAGCTACGAATATGTGATGTGGCAAGCAGGAAGTGGGTAAAGCAGAGGCGAAAGGTATACACTTCAGACAGCAACGTATTCACAGAGGATGCCAAGCGTCACATTTTAATTCATGCAAGTGGCATGAAGGGGGCATTAAGAAGGCTAGCAGGAGAGAGAGAAAAAGAGAGAGTTGGCAGGGGAAAAGTGCTCAACGAGGAAGAGAATAGAAGTCTCCCCCTCCCCTCGCTCCCACCAGGCTTTGCTGGCATTTGACGCGCCTGTGAAGGATGCGAAAGAGTACTCGGTGCGCCCACTTGGGACAGGATTTATTGCCGTTTTCGGCTTCAGCTGGAAATTGAAAAGCAAACAAGCCGCTAACAAGGTGAAGCGTTCGTACCTTGCGTCACTTTTTTCATTTTCTTTTTTCATTTGTTGTTTTTGTTGTTGTTGTTGTTGCTGCTATTTCTGCTGCCGATTCGTCGCGAGCCACTTCAATCTAAATTTGAAGTTCGAAACGACTCGGTTCGATTTGTGCTTCAATTCGATTCGATTCGTTTCGATACTATGCTTTTCGATTCGATTTTTGGTACGTGCTCGATAATCCTGTTATAGTCCTTTCACTTTCGCACTCGCAATCGCAATCGCTTAGCGAAAGCAAAAGGCAAAGGACACGCACACACACATACTGGCCGCGAGTCCTTGTGCTTATCGCAACATTTTTGATTTCTCACGTATACTTATGGCTTTCTATGCGCACTTGTGTTGTGTTTGTGTTTGTTTGCGTATTTGTATTTGTTTGAGTACTCGCACTCGCAATCGAATTCGTTCTCGCAGCCGTATTTTGTATTTGTGCCGAACACCATTAAATATCCAAGTGGCATGCAACATTTTTCTTGATACACAGCATGAAAACGCTGTGGTATGGACAGCATGTTGTCCATTCCGCCTCTGAGCTTCAAGCTGTGCTTCCTCTCTCTTTCTACTCGCCTGCTTACGCTATTTATTTCCCTCTGTGGACTTTTTGGGGGCAGCCAGACGGTAGTCGAAGATATATTATTGGATTGAATTGCGTTCGCCGGATTCACTTGGAATTTTCTTATTAATTTTCGGAAAACAATATTGCAAATGTTTTGCTAGCAAAGGACGACACCTTTTCAAAGCCATTTCGAATTGTATAAACGTCAAATGATGGTAAGTGTTTCAGCAATAATTTAATAAAAGGCACAATGACGCTTCTAGTTGCATTCTGTGATGAACATGTTAAGTCTTGTCAGTTAGCGAATGAATGGAGTAGATTGCTTTTCATGCCGTACCCAGCTGCTCTGTTGGCTGTTATCTCTTGGCCATTTCAGCAGCAGCAGCGCAGCTCTGACCTGGTTCAACATTCGGTGAGGCAGACCAAAATGCAATGAATGGAAGCGAAAGGACAGGAAAGTAGAAGAATCAGAGAGAAAGGAAGAAAATCAGTTGCAAAGATAGCAAAGAAGCGAAAGGGACCAGCAACAACACCAGCATCAACATAGTATATAATCTTCAATTGCCATGCACTTGTGCATTTCGCAAGCAAAGGGGTTTCAAGGTTCCGCCAACAAACGTAGAAGTTTTTATCCATTCGGTACAAGCAAAAGTGGCAGAAGCAGCAGCAGCAGCAGCAGCAGCAGCAGTAACTCTGAGCACTTCGCAGCCAGCAGTGAGTGCAGCAAAGTTTTTATTTATGGATGTGTTTTTGCACGGCGATAAAAACAAGTTACGCAACAAGCACGTTCCCAGCATTTAAGCAGTACTGTAACTCGTTCTTCTTTTTATTTTTTATTTGTTTTTGGTAGCACCCAATTCGCAGATTCATTGTATTCACACTCGTATTCTCGGGAGTCGAGCGTGAAACTTGCGTGAATGCATTAACTGGTTAAACATGAATAATGCGGTTCAGCAATCAAATGGGCGAAACCCTTTTGTTCGCTATTTTCGGGCCAAATTAGGCGCAATAAAACATTCTTAAATTTATGGCGCAGCCATTGGATTATTCAGTTATCAAAATGCCCTACCCCACACGTTTTCCACTGTTCTTCTCTTTCTTTTTACACCTACCTACGAAATGGAAGTGTTTGGCTGTGAAACACACACACACACACACACACATAGTTAAATACACACACCACGAATTTGGGCAAAACAAAGGAACAAATAAATTGGCAGAGACCAAGTTTGCTTCTATTAAAACACAACAAACGCAAAAGTTACACAAAAGGAAACTTTTTTTTCTATTTGCAAGTTGTAAGCGCCCACTCATACTCTAACCATCTAAGGGTATGCACGACTAAGGACGTCATTTAAATCTATACGCGATTAAGTAGATGTCTTAAAATCAATAAGTATTTGAAATTAGAAATTTGCGGCTCACAATTGTATAACCGTTAACATCGATAAGTTAACGTAAATACTGCGCTAACATGCTGTTATTGATTGTAGCACCTCTAACATTAGGTAAACAGCGAAATAAACAGATAAACACAATTAGCATTGCTATTTAACAAAAAAAAAAAAAAAAAAAAAACATTGAATTGCTCTCAAGTGGTGTACATCCCATATGCTGCTCATTCATTAATGGGTATTGCTTGTTTCTAGCGCCAGCGGCCTTTGTCGGCTGTTATTTTAGAATAGAAAACTTGGGACTCCCTTGTCTTGGCTTCTGCTCTGCTCGGTACGGTTTGCTTCGGTTCGCTTTCAGTTTTGGCCCGAGAACAGTAGGTAAAGAGGTAACGCTAATGCCATGTGATGTTCTGGGCTACCAGCAGCTGACTGGTTGTTAGCTTAGCTGGCTAACAATTGTGGGCGAGCAGCCAAGCGGAAGTTTGCTTCGACATACATAAGTTTAAATGATTTGAGCATACCAAAAAAGAAAGGAACAAAAAACAAGAGAAAAAAAAAAAGGTTCAAAGACGAAGTCAGCGTCCAATTCATTATAATGACATCAGCGTTTGGCCCTTTTTCTGCCAACATAATTGAGATTTAATGGGTAGCTAGACGAATTTCGGATTCTCATTCCCATTCCACTTTTCACTCGTATCTTGTGCATTTTCTCATCTCTATGTCCCGCACGGGCTCATTGGCCATTTTGTGCGCACTTTACGAGTGCGATGAAAAAGTGAATGAATTTAACTAGTCGAATCCGATTACGAGCATTCTCTGTAAGCACCCGCAGCTATGTTGCGTTCGCTCCTCCTCCCTTCCTTCCATTCATTCAGTGTCTATCTTTTTGTGTGTCCCCACAAAAGGCGGCCCAAGGAAATGGCAATGGAAATGGGAATGCGACTGCGAATGCGAATGGCAAAAAGCGCTGGCGGAAAATTGAAATTGCACACGAAGCGCGAAACGTTGCTAAACAAAAGCGAGACTGCTGGCAAATTTAGGAATCATTTGCTATCCCCAGGATGAAAGCATACACCACAAAAAAAGTGAACAACATCATGAACAACAATGCGAACAACACGAACGAACATGCAGGCCCATTGTGCAATTGTCGGTTGGCCATTTCGTGGGCAGTGGAAACGATGCAATCTAAAAGTGGAACTGAAGCCAACACTAAAGCGCCAACTGCAAATGGAGTTGCAGTGCAGCTGCCGTTTGGACCTGGACAATAACCTGAGGCGGCTCGAGGAAATGAGATTGGTGTTATTATCTTGTGAAGCAGTTAGCAAATGTAGCGACGTTAATAGAAACCAATATTAATGGTGCACGACAACAAGTGCAACTCGTAAAGTAGAATTTAAATACGAAAACAAAATGACACTCTATAAAGAATAGACTTTAATTATCATTGACCTTTGCAGCCATTTGGAGAGCACGGAAAGAAAGAGAGAGGGAGAGAGACCAGGTAAGCGAAAGATTAATTGGTTTTGTGGCAGCTGAAGTCAGACAATAGCATATATTAGCATTAACAAGAGAGAGAGAAAGGCTGACAAAGAGCGAAAGAGAGATGAGACATAGAATGTGAATCAACAGACAATTCAAGTCAATGCCAGAAAATTGAAGCCAAGCAAAATAAAAGTGCTTTCAACAGGCACTCTAATATTCGACAGAAAACACAATTTATTTGCTATGTTGAAAGGGAATCCCCAAAACATAGCAGCTACACATAACAGGCTTCAGTGGCAGCTTTTACTTCTTTGAAATTGTGAAACAATAATAATCATAATAAATTTAAATTGAGATGTGAACATTTTCCATTACTCCGGCAGAAATTACAACACAGATTTCACTTTTGGCCCAATTTCGATGCGGCACGATATAAATATTTACTGCGAAGTAAATAAATATTTGCATATGTGTAATTAGGATGCAGAAAGCAGCTTAATCCTTAGCCAGAAAGTCGCGTTATATTGCAAAACAATAAGCTAAACAGATCCATATGAAAGTCATGCGTTGACTTGCTTCAAACCGGGAGCAGAGGGGAGGTTCAAATAAAAACATTTAATTAAAATTTACCAGCACACATACATGAATAATTAAAATTTAATTTTCAGCAATATATATTACTCACACAAGCGCAAAGAGACAGCGACTGAGAAAGAGAGACTCTGACTCTATTGCAAACCCCTGCCAACCCTCATACGTCCCGTTGTCCTGCGTCCTTGTCGCACGCCAACTTGTCACCTAAAATTTCAGATGACGGGGCGCCCACAGAGGCCCAGGGCAAATGTAAAGGTAACAACCAGAGAGAGAGAGAGCCAGAGTGAGAAGGAAAAAAACTCAGAAATAAAGCATTCTGTTCCCATTCAACGCCCCCGCAGGCTCTCCTCCAACTCCTGTCCCCCATTGTTATCCCCGTCTTTGGCTGCTGCTGCCACAGCTGCAACTTCTGTGCCTCGTGTTGCTGCCCCGCAATCCCTGCTCTTAGTCGGGTTTGAGAATTTGTTGTAATAATTGTTGTTTAGCTTCATTAAAAAAGTCACAAATTCGTTTACTGGAATTTCATATGAAATTCCTTTTGTGAAAAGCATCCACACAACCGAGGATTTTTTATTTCGGAAAGGACATGAAAAATTTATGACGTTTGCCACACAATAAAAAAAAACCAACAAACAAACAGAAGGGAAAACAGCTCACAAAGTAAAAGCACGAGTTCATAATGCTCCGGTGGGGAAATATATTTCTGGTGGTCTGATGGTCATAAAGTATTGAATTCCAGCAGACCTCAAACTGAACAGATCTAAATTATGTTTCACAGTAATAATAAACGCACATAACTGTTAAAAATAGAAGTACACTGTGAACGAAAATATAATAATAGATATAGAAAAAAATACATACACAAAATAGATTTAAGCTAAGTTAAGGTCAAAACGAGAAAATCGATTTGAATGTAGAACAAAATACATTCATGAAATAAATTTAAGCTAAGTAATATAAAATAATAATACAGAAATAGCAATTCCATCCATCCCAAAGAGTAATTAATGAATTCTTTCCAACGAAAAGTTGTAACGAGTTTATAACATTTCCTTATATATCGAGTAAGAATCGTCACATTATAGCCATTAATTATGATAATGGAAGGTCGCTAAGTAGTGCAAATATTACGGCAGCAAGTTAGGTTGATGTTGCTGTAAAAGGTGGAGGGAACTTTTCGGTTTAAAGCATGTATCTGCATGGTGTGCAAACGTTTAATAAATATGCAAATGAGACACGAGGGAAATAAATAATTTAATTGATTTCATTAAAGGCGAAGCATCTGTCGATGACATCATCTACATGGTACGGGCAAACATGCATATATATACATACATATTATACACTTACAAATATACATACTTATACCCATCCATAATCATATCGATTGCCATCGAGTGGCGTCTCCGGCTCGTAATTTGAGTTTGCTGGAAATTGTCGCCGAGTGTCACTACAACTCATCGCTTCCTGCCTCCAGGCTGCTGTGACAGCTGTCTGGGTCGGACTCGAAGTCTGCGACTGCGACTGGGACTGAGACTGAGACTGAGCGTAGCAGCCGGGAGTCTGAGCTTGAGTCCTGCCAGCGAAGCGGGCTAACGAGATAAATTTCAGTTTGATGGCAAGTCACAGACGCAACTGCAAATAGCTTGAATGTAGCGTCAGGTAATATGAAGGAAGCAGCAGGGCTCCCAAAAGAAAAAGCACAAAAGTGACGCCAATTTGAGCATCAATTTATGAACGCAATTTGAAATTATGGCCCAAGTGTGCCAGCAGCTGACGACATGAATTATAAAGCCATCAAATCGCCTAAACAGTGTCCTTTTTAATTTTTCGACTCCCTCCCTGTCTCTCCCTTTTTGTCTCCTCACGTAATTGTGCCATCTTGTAATCACAATAAGCATTTAAGTTGCTTTTGTGCCATGCACAAACATAAGCCTGTCTCACTTCTACCTCCTGCTGCTCGCATTTTAAATTACAAATTTAACATTCAAATATTTACGAGTGCTCGAATGTAAATCGTGGCAGCTTTGTTGGCCAATTTCGTTCGCTTCCTTCAAAGAATCAAGCAATGCGCTGTGCAACGGGGCGTATGAGTCGCCTTCATCGCTTTCGCCAGTGCGCGCGTTGTGCGTTGTGCGATGACTCGCAACGCAAAACACACAACACCACACACCAGTCATACACATGTCACTTGATCTGTCTCAGTTGCCCTAGACCATCATAGTATATGTGTAGACGCTGGCGTCGCTTTGATGACTTCCACTTCCACTCCGCATGTTTGCTGATATGCCAAAACAGTCAACTGTTCGACTGCTCGACTGTCACATGTCTGTTCAGAGACAGGATTAGAAATCTGCGTTTTTTAATTCGTCATCCCTAACGAGCACGAGGCGCCATCAACTTTGGCGGAAATAGAGCTGACTGCATGGCATTATGACCACAAAAGCAATTGGCAAAAGTCTTTAGCTCTTTCAGTGAAACATCTATTTGCAAATGGCATTGATTTAAAATTTAAATTGTAATCACTTTCAGACTCTGCTTTAATTTAATGCTGAATGATGACACAAGTTGGTGGTTAGTCGCATTTATGCTGAGATTTCTCCATTCCCCGCTAAGATTTGTAGCTCTCCAGCAAGTCGTTAGGGTATCGGGAGTAATAATGTTTACTACGGTAGCGCTGCTTGAACTGTTCGCGTGCAAAGTCCACATAAAAAACGTGACCAACGAGTGAGTGCACATACATTAATTTCTCGCTGCTCTCATCCGCTCCATTGGCAGACTTGCAGCATCGATGTGTTCCCATTCCAAACACACACACACACACACACAAACACACGCAAGGCATACACAAAGCACACACAAATCCTTGCATTGATGTCAATTGTCGGAGGTGACATAAAAAGTGCGAACAACATTTTTAAACTCAGACAAAGGAGGCATAGACGAACAACAGGCAGCAACAAAAAATGCGGCAAATCAAACAATGAAATTTGCAATGCTCTTTGTCATTGAATCCGGCGCAGCTTCGCTTCGATGTGGAAGTCGCGTAACGAGGTCAAATGGAAATCGCCGCATTGGCAGTAACTTTTCACACCATCATGATCATCATCATCATCATCATCAACGTTGTCATCATCACAGTCATAGTCCTGGATGCTGTTCCTGCTGCTACCACACGATTAAGCAGACAGCCATAGAAATATCACGCAACTAAACGAACAAAGAACCTTCCCGTTCCGGCCTTGGGAGATTCGATTGGTTTTTAGCCAGTTGGCACATCATTGCCATTTGCCATCTGTGACTGTTACTTGCCTAGGTGTAAATGGTGTAAGAATGGGGAAGCTGCAAGTCTAGCAGATACGCCAAGCACGTCGGCTATGAAAAACCAACTTTGCCATTTCCCCAACTGTGCTCTACTATGCTGTGGTACTCTTTGCTGAATTTTCGTTAAATGCGCGAGCATTGAGCACTTGACGTTTGCTTTTGTGTGCTTTCCTTTTTTCCAACATTTCAACAGTTAGGAAGGGGCAGGTTTTCTTCTTTTATTTGCGCTTCCCTTTCTGCCAAATGAGTTCAATTGCATTACAAAGTCACTTCAATTGAGCGATCAGCAGTTATACTTAACAGCACGACCTCAACTGGACTCGAACTTGGACTTGGACTTCAACGGCGAATGCGACTCAAAGTGTCCATTTAACAATAACATTTAAGTGAGTGTCCGCTATAGTTGGCGTTGTAAAGTGCAAAGTTTCGTCAGTGTCAATTGATAAACTTAACGTTGCGGTTAATTGTTGTTTTCAAATTCCGCATTTTGCACAATGAAGAGCGCAGGTAAGTGCTTTGGCAAACTGTTAAGCAATTTAGAGACTAATGAAATCCTAGTTAGCTAGCTAGCTTCAATGGAATTTCGTTAAAAAAAGTGATGCTTGCGCTTTCATTAGCTGACCGAGTATTGACTGACAAGCAAAAGTAAAATGTTATTCAAAGCAGGATTTTCTTTTGTAGCTATTCTAGCTGAACAGGAAATGAATTTTCATTGGCCATGAGGCAGTTCCATGTGCATTTGGCGTGGACTCAAAGTGAAAGCTGATTAAATTTTCTATACGCAACTGTGAGCACTGTGTGCATGATTAAAACAAAAGCCAGAAACTAGAATTGTACAATAAGCTGCCATAAACTATGCACATCGGCAACGGCCAGTTGCACACAAATACACAGACAAACACGCATGAACAGTTTATTTGCATAAACTGGGCATAGATACAATTTGAGTTATGGTAACAAAGCAACAAGCTGCTCGCTGTGAGAGTTGGAAGCGTAAAAATATTCCAATTGAATACAATTTGAAACAATTGAAACACTTGATTGAAGAGTGCTTCAATTAAGGCTATTTGCTGACCTGCATATTTCACTATTATTTATGTTTTATGCCGAATCGGCAAATACTCTGATCGGAAAAGGGCAGCTACAAAATAGCGTACTACAAATAAATGCTAGAATGCCTTGATTACTTTCGCTTAAATGGGCAGACAGTAAATTTAAAATTTACATTTTGGGGTGTATCCCGAGGGCGACTGCAAGTGCAACTGCAACTGCAACAGCGACGCCCACTCATCGATTGAATGTCCATGGGAATAAGCGACCACAAGTGTGAAAATCCTTGAATTATTGAACAGCAAAGCAAAGCAAGCCGTCATTATGGTTGCACCTTCCCTTCTGTCCCCAGTCCCTGCTCTGGCCCTGACTCTGCCTCTGACTGTGACTCCGACTGTGACTCTCAGCCAGATAACCGCAATTACATATGCACATTCATGCGAATGTGAATGCCACTTGCTGCTGCCACAGTCGTTGCAGCAAAGTGAATGCATTCCACACTCAAACTCGCATTTGCACTTGCATTCATACTCGAACTCGTGGTTTGTGGCACGACCTGTGGGCTCGTCTATTTATTTTACTTCTTTTTTTTCTGTTGTGTGTTGAGCACACATCTCAGTGATTCGCGTGTGTGAGTGCCACTTGAGTTTGCCACAATTTTAATTGACATCCACATTTGGGCTTTGAATGCAAACGCCTGGCATGCGCCAATTGCGTCCTGCGGCGTCATCAGAATTCGAAATCAGAGTCAGATGGAGATGGAGATGGTGGTGGAGATGGAGATGGAGATAGAGATAGAGATGGGGGATAGAGATAGAGAGGCACAGCAGTCTCTGCTTTTCGAGTTGATGTTTATGTGACATGAAATACGAATTGAAATTGAAATTTTCAGATGGCAATTTAGCCACTACGGCACATTTGATAAATGGCTAATGGCTCGTTGCTCAATCACTTGCCTGCTGGCCAGGCCAAGACCTGATGCGAACTGCAATCGAAACCACGAATGCAATTGCCATTGCCAATTCAAGCTAAATGCGCACATTGTATAACTTAGATCTATGCGTTTCTAATGAATAATGAGCTCGATTTCTCTCTATCTCTATCCTGTCTGTGTGTGTGGAAGATGAAATATTGTTCTGACCTTTCAACTGTGGCCAACAAACGAATGCATATATAAATGTGCTTTGTAAGCATTACGGTTGTGCACACACGCATAATTATACGGATTTTCGAGTTGAGTAGCAATCAATTTGAGACAAAACTGACGGAACGTTGAACAACGAGGCGTATGAGCGTTAATTGCATCCTGATAAACTTACGTATGTCAAATATATGTTATACATATGTACATATTTATATAATTATGCACTTCAACTGCAATGCAATTGCATTGTATATGACTTGCTGAAATATAAGCAGCTATTATATGCTGTAGTTATTTCAATTTGATAGCCCATACAGTGATTTCACCAATTAGTCGTAATTTAATGCGCACAGTAGTTGATAGTTGATCGAAACAATGCATTGTTTAAGTTTCAATTCATAAAGTGAATGTGCTTTAAATTCCAAAGCAAACTAACACTAAATAACACTTATCTACACATGTATAATACAATTGTCTGTCCTCATTCATTCATTTATTGAACATCAACGTCATCAAAATAATAAACGTTAGGAAGCTGAAATTTGTATACAATTTAGTAGCTATTTATGTTAGATTGGTTTGGTGTCGCTTCACTTTGTAGGTGAGCGTGTGTGTTTATGTACTTGTAATCAGTAAGTGCTGCTATTGGCATTAACATTAGCAACTACAACCATATAGAACATCCAATGCAGATGATAGTTTCGCCTTGGAAATATTAGAATACGTATCAGAAATATGCTCATAATTTGGAGCGACAGCCTCAGCCACCGTTCGACAAGAAATTTGCCTGTCAATAACTCAATTTTAGTTGAAATTTTTAATAAATTGTGATCGGTGTATGGAAACTGTAAACTCCTAAATCGCTTCCAATTTCACTGCATTCAAATTTAAGTCAGTGGGGACATAGCATTTTGTATGATATGTAGACATTTATGCAAAATTGCAAGGCATTGGCATAATAATTATCTGGTTTCTTTTTACTCACTATCCATGCTTTTTTTTTACCAATGTAGTCAATGACGACAAATTTAGGGCTACTAGAAATGTGTAAAGACAAACAATTTATACAGATAGATAATCTACAACTATACGAATAATTGCAATAATTATTTATTCGAATAAGTTTCAGCAAAGCTTGCTATACCTGTATGTTGTTTACAACAAATCAAATTGTCTATTAAATTAATATTTGTATAACAAAAACTCAAATAACACAAAGGTGAAATTATAAATAAAAACTGTATTTACATAAGTTAATAAAACAGGCCTTAAATAAATATGAATAAATACGGTTCATTACATTGTAAGTTAAGAGCGCTGGCAACAGAAATAAAGTACTATTGAGCTGAAAGCCTTCACTCGTGCATAAAGTGTTTTAATTGTTAATAAATTTAAGCAATCCTTGGCATTAAAAGGGCAATCGTTCCAAATAGGTTCAGTGTTGGTTTTTCTTCACAATTTCCTCGTTGTTTGTTTGCATTTTCACCGTATTTTCCATTCACGTCGGATGAAAGCTGCAAAAATATATGCGAGTAAAGCCTGTTCAGTTTTTTGTTGGTTATTTCTTGTTTTTGTTTTTTATTTTTGTGTGCGGCAAGCCGAAAAGCAGGAGAAAAAGAAAAAAATGCATGTAAACACTATCAAAGCAAATGAATGCTGGAAAACAAGGTCGAAACATAATACGAGACACCGAAGTGCATATACCTTGCCACTCGTTGAAAGCACTTGACAACGGCAGAGACTAGCTAATGATTGATGAAAGGATCGAGTTGAGCTGCCACAGCTGGCCAAGTT
Source organism: Drosophila siamana (assembly GCA_035047445.1). NCBI lineage: Eukaryota > Metazoa > Arthropoda > Insecta > Diptera > Drosophilidae > Drosophila > Drosophila siamana. The sequence continues at coordinate 144,595 of JAWNPP010000104.1, read as the reverse complement.
TCTCGAGCTGTCCGAGTTGGCCAAGTTGGCTGTCGAGTCAAGTGGATCAGCTGAAGTGCTTTGGACAGGGCAAAAGCGAAGGAGCAAAACAATCATAAAGCGAAACAATCACAATAAATGCTGAAATCCTTTACAGTGCTGTCTGCACTGGGAATGAAATGGTATAGTATGGCATGGCATGGCGTGGCATGGATGGAATGGAATGGCTTTTGCGGTCCTGTGGCCGTTCCATTCAGATAAAGGGTTAAAGTATTTAAAGCCGCATTACGGATCCGCAGGAGGGCCAATTCCAGGCCATTAGCTAATGAGAATTTCGCCGCATTCCGGATTCGAAGTGCTTGCCTTTTATTATCGGCAAATGTTGATGTCCTTAGAGGCAGCTGGCTGACAAAAGGATATCACCTTTGTTTGGAATTTAATTAATAAAGCAAAAAGAAAGCAAAACGAAAAAAAAGCGAACCAACGTCGCTTCATCTTGCCCCATTGAACAATCACATACGATGGCCGTGTCCTCATCGATGTCGGCTGGAGGAGAATGCATTTCAATTTAACTTGCTCCATAAACGTCCCGCTGATGCTGTCCCTGCTCCCTGTCCCATCGTCATCTTTGCGTCGCTGCTCTGCTGACACTGGTGAGTTAATCAAGGCTTCGGTAATTTCGCAAAGAGTGTGAAATGTTGGCCGAGACTCAATGGAGTGTGTTATATGCGCTGTGCACACAGCTGGTCACCAACCACCGACCACCGACCGAGGGCTGCCAGCACAATCCCAGCCCCAGCTCCAGACCCCGACGCCAGCAAGCCCATCGTTCGCCACTTCATCAAACCCACAATGAATTGCGCACAATCTTTTGGCTGTGTCGATGATATGGATGAGTGTGCGAGTGTGTGGCGGCGATGCCAGAGTAGACGTATTGGGCTGAAGGCTGAGGAATCCGCTGGCTCAGCCTCCATCTCCATTTCCATCTCCATCTACGAGTCCAAGTCCGTCTCTCGGTTAAGTGTTTTACAATGCTCGCACAAAGCTCACATCATTCATGTCCAACGCAGGCTGTAATATTTGCCCAAGGCCGTAATAGCTCGATGCCGACCACGTACATCTCAATGAACTACGATCCTACATATGAATATATATTCGCTGACTGACTGTGTATGTCTGTGTGTGTGAGTGTCGTTACAGCTGACAGCTTGGCTAGTGGCAGACCCTTCAATGCATACGAATCAAGTGGAGGTAATTGAAAATCAAAACCAGTAAAAATCCAGATGCTGCTTGCTGCTTCACATCAGCTCAGTCAAGAAATCAGTAAACCAATTTTCGGCTTTTGACACATTGAAACTGAGTATTATGGCAGCTCAGCAGTGCTTGACGATTCAAGCATTCTACTTCTACTTCTACTTCTACTTCGAGCATATCCAGCACTTAATTTGTTTTACTTTATGGATCAACGCATGACACAATAACTAAGCTGCAGTCCGGCGGGAGTGCACGACTATAAAATACTCACTAATTAGAGGCAGTTAATTGTAAAATACTTTTGAAACTCACAAACGTATTAAGCAAAAAGTTGAAATTACAAATTACATTTAAAAGATATAAATTCTAGATGCATTGTGATTTCTTTGATCAAAGATTTATTAAGTCAAAACACACACAATTATACTTGTAGTTATGTATATTAAAAAATAAAAAGTGTGAACGAAAATAGTTTCTAGTACTCACCAGAGATAAATATAAAAAGTATTCTAGTGTAAAAACTATAGAAGAGTTACTTAGAGTCGAAGGTGCCACTTGCTGCTTGTTACAGACATTTTCAATTGTCAGCAAAGTCTATAAATCTGTAAGAAATCTGTAAGATTATGCTATCAAGCATTTTTAAATGTGCTTGCTACTTAAACTCATAACATTACAGACTATCATAAAAGAAAACTAAAAAGATAAAACTGTCATATCTCATGCTATGCTTTAGATAATAAATAATTCATAAGAAATTCCCTATGGTCTTAAAGAAAAGTATGCAAAATTCGGTATACTTGTTGTGAGCACACGTCAAATTAGTTGATTGTCCTTGAGGCCAGCAGAGTGTGTGCAACAGCTGCCGTTCCTTTGTGGCAGCAGCACTTGCAGCTGCAGCAATTGCTGTTTGTCGTTCGCTGTTGGCTGTTCGCTGTTGTTGGTGCAGGAAGTGTGGCAAGTGCGTTCAAGTGTCAAAACATAACTGGCGACACACATCCGCAACATGACAAAGCCCAGTTGCGACATGAAGGTGGAATAAGTGCACCGTCCTCGCCCCCCTCCGAACAACCACCTGACCACTTTGCATGTGCACTGTGACACTTAACAGACAATTAAGTTGCTGACCCACACACACGCTCAAAGAGAGAGGCGCGCAGAGAAAGCGCGAACTAGAGAGCGAGCAAGAGGGCGAGAGGGCGAGGGAGGGCAAAACAATTCGTGAACAATTCACAACAATGCACTTGAACCACACCCGTCGCAGGCGCACTGTGGGACGCTGGTATTTTTCATAATTAATCCAACAACTGCCGGTGGCATTTCCGAGAGTTTTAGCCGCTGCTTGCGGTTGCTTGAAGGATGCGGTGGTCAAGGGGAGGGAGAGACGTTTTGTTGAAAAATGTCATTTCACCATTTCAAGACAATTTGCAAAATTGCAGGCTGCTGTTTGCTGCTTGCTGTGTGTGTATTTCCACGTGCTTTTCCGCGTGTTTTTCCGTGCACCAGCTTAGACGTCAGCCCTTTTATACCCCAAACAAAATGGAGGCCAAACTGCAATTGCTTTGCAGTAGCCAAAGAGCAAGGGGAGCAGCGAAATCTCTGCAGAGGGAAAGAGAGCTGGAGAAAGAGAGGGAGAACGAAAGAGAGAGAGAGAGAGAGAGTGGCAAGCAGTCAAAAAAGTGTGGAGCACTTTGACTGCGCCTTAGGGCGAGCTGCCTGCCTAATCCGCTTTGGTATGTCTGGGGCGCTTGATGTCAAATTTGCAGGCAACTCTCGGGTCGTTTTCAGTTACAGTTTTTAGTTGTTCCACTCTCCACCCCACTCGCCTCTCAGCACTACCTCGGCCTCTGCCCAACGGCCATAAAAAGTTTTTGACGCGCGGCATGTTCAGGCAGCAAGTTTTCCATTGTAGGAAACTTTAATCCCGCTTAAATTATAAATGGCACATTTGGCTTCTATCTCCAGCCCTAGCTGAGCCACAGACCAAGACACCCGCGTATCCTTCGCCTATCCTTGCATTCTCCTCTACGTTGATGCTGCTGTTGGTGCTACTGGTGCTGCGCCTATGTGTAGGGATGAGGTTGTCAGACTTTGGCAACGCTCGAGTGCCTGACAACTTTATGTGTGTTGTCGCAAGCTTGCCACAGTGGCAAACACAAAACACTTTGTAGCCTTTATTTTGAGAGCTGTGCGAAGCGGGTCCGCAAGAAATGCACTGCACTAAACAAAACTTTACGACTACTGCGGCTACGGCAAACTACTACTATATTGCCACTACTCTCTACTCTACTACTCTGATACTCTTCTATCTGCTACTCTACTATCTACAAAGTCTCTTGGCTTCTGGGAGCTGTGAACTGTGAACTGTGAGTTGCAAACTGGGAACTGGCAACTGCAGCTAAAACTCAAGCGCTTCTCGCTGACTTTACGGCTGGCATAAATTTGTTATTCTCTCTCACTGTCTATCTGTCAACCTCTCTCTTGCTCTCTCCTCCTTTCTGTCTCTATCTCTCTCTCTTACTCTCTCTCTCACTCTCTTTCTCTCTAGAGCATTCCCACATGGAGTTCTTGTGTGATGAATTATGTTGCTCCGTCTCCCCCAAATGCAATGTCCTCTTGCAGCAGGAAATCAATTAAAACTTTGCTCTTGTCCCAAGCAATTCAACGAGGACTATGGCAACATAGCAACCTGGATGATGGCGAACATCCTTCTATTTTTTTTTGCCAAGCTCGACATTTCAACATGCCATTCAACTGCGTGTCTGACATGATGCTACGCTGACAGTTAAAGCTAATTAAACAGTTTGTAAAGCACAATTAATGACACACGCTCTCTCCCCTCGCTCTTCACCATATTTGTTTACATCCATGTCAGCATGAGGACACGGCTAACATCCAGTATTACATTCATATTTGATTTAAATAACATTCAAGCATGCGTTGCGCCTTCCAAACTTTCAATTTGCAACAATGTCAACAATGCACTTGAAGTTTCAGTCTGATACTTTTAGTTGCCACTAGAAACAGATCCAACTCTATTATAATGATGCACACACATTTTTGTCACATAATTAGAAAATAAATTGTATAATACAAATAAATATGTTTAGAAATTTCGATTGATGTTTCTGTTTAAGTTTCAATTACTCTAACCTCTAACCCACTCAAATAAATAGTTTCTAAATAATTGAAAAAATGCAAACAGACAATTTGCAACACGCGATTTCAATTGCAGATAAGAATAATTATGAATTATTTGAAAACTTTTAAAATGTGAAAAATAATAAAAATTTTTTTATTTTTTTTTAAAAAAAAAAAAACCGACAACAACACAAGCTCGGAAAATATGAGAATTTATGTCAACAAATAGCATTATGATTTTTAATTTGTACAGTGACCGCAGACCAGTTCAATGGAATTATGTCGCTTAAACTAAAGTGGGAATGTGAATTCCTGATTCATTTTTTAATTTGTTTGCTGCACAAACAAGGCTGCAGGATTGCAATCAAATTTAATGTGGATTTCATATGTTTACCAGCTATGAGTTACCGCAGCTAGTTAAACGTTTCACAAAAAATGCATATTGAAAATTCCATGCAATGCACATCGTGTTGCAAATATTAAAAAATCTGTACATTCATATATATGTATATAAATGTGTATGTTTGTGGGCGAAAAATGGCGACGTTAGGCCCGCTCTTAGCGAGGATATGTAAAAACGCTTTGGGGTGTAACAAAATGCCTCGGGCGCTAGTTTATTACATTTTGCTGCTTGACCAAATTAAGCTGTTGGCATTTAGTTTAGTTGTATAACGTTATTTACTATTCTTTTTTTGGGCTTTAACCTTGTAAAACAATTCGTGGCGAACTGAAGAGGTCAGAGGAGCAGTGTGGAGGGGGAGGGAAGGGGGTTGGGGGTGTAGAAACACAGCAGCCTCTGGCCAAAATTTTAATTAGAGTACGCCACGCAAACATGGCAAAGGCTCTAGACTGGTCGCGTCCACAGTGGCAAAGCAGCCACAGCAGCATCAACATCAACGCCCAGAAAACGATACTTTACGGTCTCCATTTCAGCACACAATGTTTATGTTTGTTTGTCATACATAGGAGAGTCCCAGGCGCATTGAACGGTATCCAAATAGGGCCCCCAGCGCATTGTGCTCGGCGCTGGATGGCGCTGTGAACGATGTGCTCGAGTATGTAAACCATGGCTGGCCATGGAGTTGAGCTGCGTTGAGTTGAGTCGAGTATACACGACCATTCCGATGCTGAAGAGAATAACGACACAAAAACACATACATATAGTGTATGTTGTCGTGTGTTGGCCACAACCAGAACATAGCTTGTCCCGGCATTTTATTTTGATGGCATACCTTTTGATAGCTTGAATGCAAATTTATTCTGCCAATGGCTGGACTTCAGATCGATGCAATGTGGCTAAAATTAAACGGCAGCTCCCTCCAACTTCAACAAAGTGCACTACGTTTTTTTTTTTTTTTTTTGAGTTGATTGAAACAATGCACTCGATGTATTTTGATAACTAGATAAACTGAAAAATGTGGGTCTTGATTTACATAACAATTATGTGCGTTAAGTGCTAGTAAACAGCTGTAATCTAGCTTGCTGAGTCCTCCCTCCAAGGGCGGAACTTTGATTACGATGTTCTGCTTCGTCCCCAGCTCCAATTTCAGACATTAACGATAATCATCATTAGAGTTGCGAGCACGCAAAGTTTGGCCATTTTACAGCATTAACACACAAGTTTCGCAGCGAATCACTTCTCGTAACGTCTCAGATTATAGTGCTAATTATGGTGCGTTAATTTCTAACGAGGTGACAACTCTGTCAAGTCGAGGGTTAAATATCTAAGGTTAGGTTTCCCCTGTAATTCCTTGAAAGTATTTAGACTGTGGCCCATATTCAGTTTGCATATTATTATAAATTAGTATTATTATTATTATTATTATTATTAGTGTTATCTTTGGATAACTTTCACGCTGTTGCGAAGTGTGGATTTTCAAGCATAACGGAAACTGTGCTCAACTGTTCCCAGTATAAGCGCAAGAGATTCCTGCGAACCGCGCAGACTCCTCGTGTGAATCAACAACAGCATCCACATCCACGGATGGGTTTTTGTTTTGTACCATCGAAGAACGGAGTCTGCTGTCGGACAATTCAGTTGCGCGCTGGTCTCTGGACGGAACGGTTCATCACACGCTCAAAGTCATTGAGATGTGCTCGGTTAGTGGGAACGCTGGGGCGCTATAGTAACATAGAGACACAACTCTCAGTATCCAATTCGGTTCGGTTCGGTTCGGTTCGAGTTCGGTTCGCTTCAGTTCTGTTCTGTGCTGTGCGGTGCGAAGCTTTTCAGGTGTTTGGCGCCAAGCTGCCCATTTCGACGCGGCGCAGAGACAAATTGTTTATCTTGTGTCAAGTGCTAGGAACACATTGCCGCAGCCCTTTTGCACCCGCGCGCGCTCTCTCGCCGTCACAGTCGGTCAGAGCCTATGTCCTGGACCAGACAACTTTCTCGGGCTTAACTGCCAGGCAGTGAAAGTTGTCCTGTTGTTTTGTGGGTGCCGTGTGGCGCCGTCTGCGGAGTACTTAGCCAAACAGTTGCGACGCCCCACTGGAGGCAACTACAGCTGTAGTTGGTGTCGTTGTTGTTATTGTCATTGTCGCTGTCGCGTTGATGTCGTCGAGCGCTTTGCTCTCTCGTGCGGTTCCCCAATCGGATGACATTATCTGAGGCCCGCGGGATATATACGTTGTTGTTGTTACTGTGGTTGTTGTTTTTGTTGTGAGACAGCCAGACAGACTTAAATTAAAAGCGAGCAAAGTCTTCGCACCTCGTGCACGCCCACAACAGAGCGCAAGCTCAAGTCACGTTAAAGCGAACACTCCCCACTTCAACAATCGGCTCGCCCCACTCGCAGCCCTGGGGGGGCATGCATCTTTAATCAGCCCTGATGAATTTGGTGGATGTGTAAATGTTTGCAGCGAATGAATAAAGCATTAAATAAGCACTTCCAGGCATTTGTCAACGCAACGCAACGGAACGGAACGCAAAGTGAAAATTAAAGTGAGTCGCGAAAATTGAGATAAATGTTTCACAATTAAAGCAGAATTTCAAGCGGATTACTTTAAGCACGCCAACGCTTGGCATAATTTAGATCAAACGCATAACCCATATTGAATCTGGTAAGTTCATGCCAAAACTTTACAAAATACGAGTATTTAGTTGACTTTCTAAAAGCACTTTTACCGAATTTAATCATGATAACACAGCGAGTTTGGAAAGTTCGATTAATGACATAATATATATAGGTATATATATCTTTTATTATGCTTAACAAACAACTTTAATGCGGAGGTTTTACGCTTTAAACAAAAGTTTGTGCTCCGTTTAGATATTCCAGTTATTTGGCTTTGCCTTTCCAGATGAATTTGCCTTTTTTAGTTATTTATGCGTATTATTAAGTAGGCAAGTATTTGCATCCTTTGGGATTCCGAAAAGGGGCTCCCTCCAATCCCCCAGTGACCGTTTCTCAAAAACAAAACTTGCATGTCGAAGAGAAGCTGCTTTTGGCAATTCATTCTGGTTGTCCGGTTTTGTTTAGTAATTGCCTCTCTGCTTATTTGGCTTTGCTTTTAATAGCAGGATATTTGCATATGTAGGGGAGAGAACAAGTGGCGACTCATTAGCCTATATTTGCTTGTTGTACACTTTCATTTATATGCATTAAATACGAGGTATCAAGAAGTAAGTAAATTGGTGGGGGCAGCCAATCGACTGCGGGTCATCAATTTGAATTACAGATTAAATGAAATATGGTGAACGACTGGAAGTGTAGCAACTTAATTACTGCTGGGAAATCGCCTTAATTATTTACTTAACCGCAAACTGCAGATAGCCGACGGCCAATTCAATGGCCAGTTTGCTTCTGTACTTGTTTATTTATAACTTAAATCACATATGCATATAATACACGCTACAAAAGTATATTGGTGCTTACACACATAGTATATACACCTACATATTTGGAAAGGACTCCCCGTGGGCGCTGTAAACGAGAATGGATGCTTGTAATTGCTTCTGATTTATCTCAATCTTATTGCCGACAGCTGAAGGCGGGCAAACAAGCGAGCAAGCGGAAGAGCGACCGACAGAGGAGGAGGCGATAGAGGATGATGAAAAGGGAGTCGGCAAGTGGGGCAGGGGATCGGGGAACGGGGAGGCGTGAGTGTGAAAGTGGCGTGCCATTTGTTTACTGGTCTCAGCTGAGGCTTGACAAAAATACAACTAATTTAGATAAATTATGAGCAAAATGCTTATGCTTCTTATTGATGTCCTTTAATTTGCCCTCAATTGCGCCCAGCGCGACGGCAGAATTTAATGTGATTTGATAGAGCCTTTTAACCACAGACCGAAACTTGCGTGGCCTGAACTTCAAAATCATGAATATATTTGCTCTTACTCTTAAACCCATACTGCTCTATAGATTGTTTATAATGTATTCGGCTCAAAGGACCCTTTTGGCATTGCTTTTTTGTGCTTTTTGTGGCCAACACGGTGCAACCACATTGCGGGCAATAAAGGCAAAACTTTTACTTTGTGTACGGCCATTTATATATGTGCATTACTTTATTATCAACCACACACACACACACTTGGAAGTTTGTGTATGATTATGAGAAGAGGTCGGATTTCGATGCTACCCAAAAAGGTTGAGAGGCCACTCAACTATTTTTGTGCTTCATTTGAGGCAACTAACCGCAAAACTTTGCGACATTCTTAAAGTGGTTACACCTTATGCACGAAACCAGTAACCAACGAATGTTTTTTTTTTTTAGCAGTTTTGATTTAAAACGCATTTAAATTCATATTTTTCAAGGATTTAATACGAATTCAACGTGAGTTTATTTGCGAATCCATCGCAGTAGTTTTTGCATCTAGCACAAAAAGTGCTCGAAATATTTATTAACGAACGCTTTCAAAGTTTCTTCGATGCAGCGCAAAAACAAAATCGCCTGCTTTCAATTTATTTTAGCATTTCTCGCTACGCATTGTGTTTTCTCTGTTGTATTCTCGGCATTTTCCATGAAACACCCCGTAGTTATTCAAAACAAATAATAATGCAAGCAGCCGCGTGGCCAAAGACAGTCCTAACTCTGATCAATTTATAGGAGTATAAATAAATCTATTGTTACGTTTATAATAGAGTTGTCCCAGCATGGTATTAACATATGCATATGTATTTTCATTTATATACATTTTGTTTAATTGATTTTGAATTTGAAATTTAAAATTTACTCAACGCACTGTTTTAATTCAGAGAGTATCTCAGAGTTGTGCATTGGGATTTGTGGCAATTTTACTTGTTTTTCCAAATTAATTGGTTAGCGTTTGTGAAACAATTTCCGGTCAGGAATTTCAGTTGCATCTCGAGGTAATAAAAACAAAAACAACGAGCAAAAGGAGGAGGAACAGCAGCAGCAGGAGCAGTCAGGCAACAACTAATTGTAATGGAGATGGTGCAGAATGAATCCAAATCAAAGTGGGAATTGCATATACTCTATACTACAATATACATATGTTTCGAATTCGCATTCATATGCACAAACAGTTGAGCAAATAAGCAAATATATAGCAAACAACTCGACACTATGCTAGTAATGGCAGCGAGGGGGTGTGAGATAAAAGGAGCTGGACATTTTGACGCTGCGTTGGGCATTTCGGGCAGCAAAACCCTGATGCTATTTCCTATGCATTGACTGGCTGAAATTTATGGAATTCCAAATGTCGACACAAACACAAATAATTTAAATGCTGTGTGAAGCTGACGAAATTCTCATATGTTATTCCCATTCCCCACGCTCAACATACTCGTATTCCCATCAGTGTGCAGTACCTGCTTCTCTCACTGGCCGTCTGTCTATCTGTCTGTCTGTGTGTCTGTCTTTATGTCTGTCTGTATGTCTGTCTTTATGTGTGTGTGTGAGTGCGCATCGCCAGCGGCACGTGCGGCATCTTTTTGAGCCCTCAGCTTCCAGTGCATTTCACACGGTACACGAAATTCGAGTGAGCCCATTTTCAACTGCAAGCCGAACTACAAGTGCATCCAGAACTAGAAACAGGACTCTATCCACCTGGGTTGACCCAGGTGTGTGCTGTGCAACATGCTGGGTCCAAAAACACACTCCATGCATCCGCTTAGATGTAGCTACATACATATATGCATGTACATACATCTGCATCTGCATTTGCATTTCCATTTGTGTTTCTGCCGAATCCACGGCACGACCCCGTCTTTGCCTTCTTCCCCCCTTCCACCCGCCCCCAGCGCACTCGCTCGTTGCAATGTTCGCTTGAATAAATTATCCATGTTCGCTGTTTTGCATGCGAGTTTTTGCGGGACTAGTTCTCTGTTTTCGTTTCACTTCTCTTTTTTTTTGGTTCTATGTGGGAATTTAAAGCAACAGCCAAAATGTGAATTTTTATACGAAGTTTATACGTTGTTCTGACGATTAACTCCCCCAACGAAAAGCTTTGAAATTGACAAGTTATTACAGTTATTAGCATTATCATCATTATGAGTTATTCAATTTGCAAGCTGTGAGCGTGAAAGGTGGCAATTAGAATTGATAACACGATAGTTGCATTAATTTGGATAACAACAATGTCTTGTAAATGTCTGTTATTGTTGTTATTGCTGTTATTGTTGTGGCTTTCGCTGTTGTCCCTGTCGTTGTTGTCGTTGTTATTGTTTTCCTGTTGCTGACGAACCGCAGTCACAGCTTCAACCACAGTGCTCGCCACAACAACAAGAGCGTCAGCAACAGCTACAGCCTCAGTTTGCGGCAGAGCGACCGAGAAGTGCCGCTCGGCAATCACGGCTTTCCTAAATCCTCTTCATTGTATTCAAATTTCTTTATCCTTTATAATGCCAACCCACTTTTATAATGTCTCGAGCTTATTTTCCCCTTCCGTTGCCATCGAATTCGCCCGAATCCCGCTCCTCGGCGTTCACGGTGCTGCGTTGCTTCGACTTCGGCTTTTGCTTCGGCTTCGTCGTTTTATGGTTCATGTTCATGTCTTCTTTATCTAAATCATCCAACTGTGTAAATATTTGCCTCGCTTCCTGCATTCCATCCTCGTTATCCTTAAATCGTGCGTGCGAAGCTATACAAAGTGACGACCGAGAGAAACAGAAGGCGCTACCTAACCCACCGACCATCCTACATCCAACCTCCAACATCCAGCTCGACCGACCGACCAACCGACCGACCGACCCACTAACCCACCGAACCGGCGAACGATGAACACAGGAATATATTCTGGGTTAAATTTTGCATATAAAAGACGGCGTTCCTGCGACTGTCGTCTTTGCAACTTGCACAGTGGGCGACAGACTGCAACACAGCAATTAAATGCAAACGTGTCTCGCATTCATAAAGTCTCTACGAAATTAATTTACTCTGTTTAGGCAAAAAGTTAATTTGCATACTGATATTTGCTCAATCAACGACTCGACGAACTTCTTTCACTTTTGCAATTTCGCAATTTTGCAATTTGCAACTCAATCAATATTGGCATTAAAAGATAAACTGTTGTGCAATCATATTTGAATAACAACACCGAGTTGTTACAACTTTGGGGAAAACACACGGCGAAATTGTCTCATCAAACACACTGCAAAAGTTGAGAGTAAACAAATAAATAACGTATACGCACCACAGTACGCAGTGCCAACAGTAAACAATAATCGCAGCATTAATCTGAAAATGCGCACAAATCCGTCAAACTCAGAGCCATCCAATGTTTTGGCGGACGGAAAGCGGCACGGCAAGTAGAGAGCGAGAGAGAGACAAAGTGAAAAGAGAAGAAAAAGCAAAAACCCAACAATGACAAACAACATTGCGAGAGATTGTCAGGAGCGCGCCATCATTAATTTTAAGAACTCGCTGTCTCTGTCTCGCACTCTTGTATCCTTTCGTCGATTTTTCAGGTAGTTGGCCTCAACGTTAATAGCTCAAACGTGGCGGGGTTGGCAAAACAAATGTATCGCGTCATCATAAAAGGCAATTAGGCGGCATGACGCACAGGTTGATGGCATCGAAAATGATATTACCTATAATTTCATGCTTCTATTGCCGCACTCTAGAAATTAATGGGGCGTGACAACAATTATCCAGCATTGCACTAAGCCCAATCATCAGCTGTTAATCCGAATGGGATCAAAGCAACTCAGAAAGCTACAGTCGAGTGTGCTCGACTGAGAGATACCCGCTAGACAGGTGGAATATACTAAAATCTACCGAAAAGTATTTTTGGTATTTTCGGTATTTTTTGGCATATTTGATACATTCATATTCATATTATACCATGCACAGTCACATTTTCCACCAGAAGCAAATAGCTTGCAGCAGTTTATGGATTTTCTCATACAAAACTGTTTCTTGAATAACTTCCAAGTTTTATTTAACCGCTCTCAAAATATAACTATTGCTAAATCGAATATAAATAAACAAAATTAAAAATTAAGACTTTTGGTTCTATCTTTCCGTAAAGTTTATGGAACCTTGAACCTGGAACGTGGAAGAGGAAACTGAAGCTTCACTTGACGGTCTTTCGTTCAGTTCAGCACAGTGGGAATGACCACTGTAATTGCAGCCACAATGAAAACAATGGGACGTGCCCTCAACTCAAATTCGATGTTAACTCTGACTTGGCACTCAGTAAGAGAGCTAGAGATATGGCATTCAGAGAACTGCGATAAGAATTAACAAAAAACGCAAAAATTATATAATTACATTCATAATGAAATGGGCTCATACAATCGAAAGGTTTGAGAAATTCATTATAAGTGTTACGTAAATAAACATGATAAATTGAGTTAATGGGTCAGATGGTCCGTATGTTTAGGGATAATCTGCCTTCATACGATCGTGACCAAATTCTCGCGAACGATCGAGACTTTTATTATCTTTGTGTGTACCGAAATTCGAGACTTTATCTTCAAAATTACGTTTGTAAATCGTTTTTTTTTCGATTTTGGGGGGCGGAAAGAAAGTTCCGGAAGTCACAAAGTTATAATACCCTTTTACCGTATTGGTAGCGGGTATATAAATTAACGCTAAAATAATCGATAAAATCAATTGCTGAAGGCATTATGAAATACATTAATTTATCAGCAGCAAAGAGAATATTTTTAGCTTAAATTTGCTAAATTCTAAACATAAATAAAACCGAGAAGCAAGAACTAAAAATCAATTGAAGAAATGCGAATTAAATTTATAATATTTGCTTAACGGCTTACAAATCTCATAATGTGTTAGCTAAACTGTTAACAACATGTACATATGGCTAAATGTCGCTCTGGAATTGCTCTTTCAGTATTTGCTAACGATGAAAACTGATACTTCACACTCCAGCGCGTGGGGCACAAATATTATTTTCGGTAGCCACGGGGGAGCCAGAGAGTCTGTGTGTAACACAATAACGGCCAACACTGCCAACATTGTTTACAAAGCATTGAACAAGCCACTTGACTTGAATTGTTTTATGAAACGGCTCATTGAAATTTATTTGTTTTAAAGATTTCTCTCGAAAGAAAGACCAAAACACAGCAGATTCCAACCCGACATCACTGAGCATAGAGAAGAGCTTTAAAAAATGTATGAAGGTGTTTGCCATGATGGTGGTTTGCTCGACTCCTTACTCGAGTATTATCATAAAATGTTTTCTACAAAATGAGGCAAAGAAGCCACTTGCAGTAAGCTGTTTATACGGGAGATGAACAAAAAAAAAAGTAAACTTTGAAATTCCAAAGTAAACTATTATTATGTACTTACATTGATTATTCACCTTCTTTGCTTGCAGTTGCTGGAATTTAAGCGGAAAATGGAACCCAAATCCAGCTTAAGCTCACAGGAGGAACGCGCTCTTAAAAGTTCAGGTATGCAATCAAAATAAAAGTTTCTTCTTTTTTTTTAAGTCAAGTCTCATGCAATTTGTGTTTAGTGCGCCCATCCCCGAAATTTATACAGAGATGACATACAAGCTTTTGATTTAATTTCAAATAGAGTACACAAGAATTTTAATAAATCCCTCCCAGGGATAACGAGTAAAAACCGAGAAGAGAAGAATTAAATAAATTGTGCATAAAATTGTTAGTCCAAACTGGCATATTTTGAGCATTCTTCAAACTATTTAAGACTCAATTGCAAGGGAAAGTATGAAATATTCGAGTACAGTTGCATGTGTACTGAAAGTATTAGAATAAAATTCGTTCACTGGTATTTCAATTGTTACCGAACGGCAACTTATATATACACATATATATATATATATATAAATGTTTGCCAGAACCACGAAGAACAATCAAAATATTCACCACCGGCATCGTCGTGTAGCCTTCTGTGGGGCTGCAAAGAAAATCAAACAGAGTAAAATAAACTTGCGGCTGGGTTTGTGTATTTTGTGTGCGGACTCGACGCTTTGCCACTAACTTGGGGGTATTTAGAGGGCCCCATGCCAGAAGAAATTCCGCCTGAGTTTCCCATTCCGTTTTACCAGTCGCCATCTCCCCAACGATAACCGCACGCTTGGCCGTGCTGCTGAGCTAAGCAAACGTCAAGTGAAGCTGGTGAGATGTGAATTTTTCGCAGCGAGGTTTTTGCCTTCTTTTCCAGCTACCTTTTCGACTTGGACTTGTTTGCGCCGAAGTTAAGGAAGGGCATAAAGCGACGAGCATCCTGCTGTCGTAAAAACTGTCGTCGTCGTCGGCGTCGTCGACGTTGTCGTTGTCGTCGTGCTGGCTGTTACCGATATCGGGAACCAGACATACTCACACTCACACTCACACACTCGGAGAAATTTAATCATAAGCACACAAGAGGATTACGTCATGCGGTGATAACCGTTGAAAAACAAAACTATTTGTCGTCTTTTCCTTTCATTTGAGCTCATTAGGGATCTAGCTTTAAAGCTCTGGCGTTTCGCTTTGAAATACTAAAATGCTAAGCCCCAACAATTGCTATTCGCCTAGCGCAGATACAAAAAGTATCTAAATAAATTCGACAGAACAAAAGAGAACAGAACCAAAGCGAACTTAACATGACAAAAACATATAGAACTCAAAAGACACCCAAAAGGGTGTTCGTCTTTTTTTCCTTTGGTTGGTACACGAGACTGCAAAAGTTTAAAATAACAATGTTTCAGTATTCGACGACGAAAGAAGCGACAACAGCAAATGGGAGCAGAGCAAAGGGTACATTCGCAACGAGAGGGCAACTGTTGTTTGAATGTTTGATGTCCTCATCGTCTCTGTGGCATGTAAGCTCTCGGGCAGCACATTTTTTGACTAACGAGCCGCATTTTGGTAATCCGTCCCTTGGGTATTTTCGCATGGAAATGTTAAACCGAACCGTAACCAAAACCAGAAACGGAACCCAGAGTCTCCTCCGGACTCTGAAGATAGAAATGGTGCTGCGTAAAAGACTTTGGCAAAACGATTAAATGAGCCATTGGCCATTGCCATGGCATTGATGCTTTGACTTTGACCCAGAGGCACTCTGGTTCTCGTTCTGGTTTGACTGGGGTTTCCTTTCGCCTCTCGATTTTTTCCTTTTTTTTTATTTTGTTGTATCTTTTTTATTTTGTCTGTTAACGCTTGGTTTTATTCTTTTATACGAGCATCTTGACGATAAGCAGGCAAGAAAGAGAAACCGAATTAATACCGACAAAGCTTTAACACGCTCTTAACAGCACGCGACAAGGTTTCCTCATCAACACAAAATATCCTATTCTAAGTGGATTCGTGAACAGCATATTGAGCCCTTCTTATATATCCCGGGATTGGATTACACACTACCGATGTAACGCTTTAACAAAGTTTTAAAAATGATTGATACTCTCGCATTTATCAGTTCATCCACCAATTGTCGCTTTGGAAAAAGCTTTTAAACTGAAAAAGCCAAAGTGGAAACCTTTTGATGAACGTGACTTTTGCTTTGCCGATCCAGTTGCAATAAATCTTTAATCTATAAGCCAAACTTCTTCTCTACAGCAGTAGATTAATAGTGCTCACGTCTGATTAGCATGAAAGGATCAATGCTTCGACTCCACCAGAAGGTTATGGCATCGCACTTATTTACTTAAGAAATGGAGTTTGGATTTGGATTTGGCCAAATGGGACTTAAAGGCAGGTGTGGCTTTTATTAAAGGCACATAAATCATGCTCGAGACGGCGTCATTGCACAGAAGAGGGTTCTGAATGATGACCGGCTGAACAGCTGATGGCTGAAGGGTGAAAAGTGAAGAGTGAAGGGTGAAAAGTTGACGGGAAGCTGGGCGAGGGGAGCAACAACAGCATGTGTCGAGGGTCACGAGGAGATGGAGGGCAAACTCTCATGTTAACACAAGTGTCTGCCCCCCGGGCTTCGTAGGCTGTGTTGCAGGCGGCAACAGGCGTCCTCTCTGTCGAGAGAGGCCTGCGCCAGGGAGCAGTTTTCCGGACAAACAAATGACCTGGAAAAGCCAAACGAAAGCAAACACAAAAGAAATGGAAAAATATGGCAGTAAAATGCGAATAGTAGTGCACAACAATGTGCGCAAACGGAAACAATTGCAACGTCTGAGCAAATGTTTAGCATCTGTCCTGGGGCCCCAGTTCTCAGGAAGTGCTCCGCCTCCGTCTGCGTCTTGGTCTTGTGCAGCGTCTGCCACTTGTACGGGTGCCGCCTACGTTGATATTTCATGAATATTTCGTTTGTTGTTATTGTCGGAAGCAGAAATTAAGTTTGATTTCACATCGAGTGCTTATCTGAGCCTTTGAACTTTACCCAAGCGTGCCAGAGTCCAACCCAGCTCATCGCAGAGACCAGAGGCATTTTTCTCTTTATTTTGTTCTTGGCATCGGTGGCAAAGACAAACGCCAGGAGAACAACAACAGTTTTAGCATTATTCGCTGCCCGTATAAAAAAGCACTTAATGCAATCTGATAAAGTGTATGGCTAGGGCAAGAAAATAGTTGGAACAGCAGTTGCCCATTTATGGGGGCCACGTGAAATGCATAGCTAATTAGCTTAATGGCCTTTCGCCCATAAATTACACGAGATTAGGGTGCCAAAAATTTTGCATTCACCTGTAACTTTTAGTTACGCGCCAGTCCGTAACCCGCTATTCTGTTTTTCTGCATTCCAGACTGATCGAATTATTATCAGCCGCTGGGAAATGAGCGAAAAATGATTACAATTATTATTGTTTGCATTATACTCGATGCGGTCGAGTTAAAAATCAATAATTGCGCGACCGGTAAAATGCCAATTAAACTGTTTTTAATGCATCTGAAATGCATAAAGCGGAAATTAATTACATAATTAGTTGAACACATACCCAACAGGCAACTTGGCTGGCGACATGCAATACATGTCAACCCATATTTCATAGTTGAAACTACTATACTGTTTCATATGGTCACAGTTTAAAAATGATTAATTAAATAAATTTGCGTAACTGAATGCGACATTGTGTGCTCGAATCTGCAAGAGATAGTTGCAATTTAATCATTTTTTCATCACTTAAACATATTATTCCCTAGCTAACGCTGAACAATGTGCGGTCGGCAATTACAAACGTGGCGCCAAAGTAAACAGGCCATAAAAACACATAATAAATACACTGCAATTATGTTTATAATTAATTAATTTTAGACAAGAGTTATAGTATTTATATGGTCGCTCGACATTTATCTAAAACAAATAGTTTATAATTTTGAAAAGTAGCAAGCGAAATAATTAATTAGCTCAGGGCTCAGGCTCAATAACATCGTAAATACGAGTAAATAAACAACGGATGCAATAGATACAAAAGGAATTGCTGAACATTTGATACAACTAAATGAACTGAATGGGCTTAATTTGCTATCTAAGTTAAAAATTTCATTTGCTGCCTGCTATTAGTCACCAAAAATATATGAAATAAATTTCATTTCAATTTACACTTGAAATAGGAAAAGAAACTTGCCTAATTAATCGAATTAATTAAGTTAATTATGAACAGAAAAGCCCTTTCAGAGAGCATTAAATGCTGGGTGTAATTCGTCAGCGAGGCCAAACGCAAATTTATGCCCAAATATAAACAATGCTTAAATATGCAGATATGTGCTTACTTGCAGACGTACATATACGTATTATTTTAAGCCTAATTTGCATCACACATACGCACCGTTGCTTAAATGCTTTTGTATTAAATTATGCAAAATACATGCGAAGATGCGAGACTGGTTTGAGCGGATCTGTCCACCAAGGTGCGTGAATTGGGTACAGTCTAAGAGTTTGAGCTTTAGTCGGATGTCTGTGCGACACCTTAAGGATGAATGGCGCCACGCTCGCTGGGGAAATGATGAAGCGTGTTTTGATGTGGCAATGGCAACAATTAACACAAATAGAAGACACACACTACCCAGACAGCTGCAACACAAAGGCAGCGAGACGATGACGCTCGGGCAGAGGAAGGCGAAAAGAGGTGCATATTCAACTGCTCTCGCACTTAACGTTTGCCTGTTTATGCATTTGTCAGTACCAAAATAGCTGTGAGTGTGGGAGGTAGGTGTGTGTGTTTGTGTGTGTGCCAGCAAAGTGCACTCACTCTGCTGACAACTGCAAACTACTTAGGTATGTTACTGCCACTGACATGGCGACACATTCAGATTCCAGCAAAGCTCCAGCCAGTCAGTCAGCGAGGCCCGGACTTGGGACAGGCGCGAGAGGAGAAAGTGGCAGCGGCTGCAGCAACAACGACAAAGGTGTTAAGAAAGCCATTTCGCCTGCTAATGAGTGTCGGTGTGTCATATGTGTGAGTGTGTGTATGCATGTATGTGCGAGTGTGTGTGTGTGTGTCGAGTCCTTGTCTTAGCTTGCCTTCCCTTGCCGAGACTTGAGCTGAAGAGCAAACAAAAATGTTTTCATGTTTGGGCTTGTCAACAGATTTGTCCCCGCTTCCCGCTCCCCGCTCCTTCGTCCTCTTCTTCGCTGTCCTTCCCGTGCCCGTCCAGGACGAGTTTGTTGTGTGCAGAAGCATTTTGCTTAATTAGTTACAAACATCAAAACTGTGTGAATCCAAAAGGAATTATCTACATACCTAAGTTTTTAAGGGTTCGCCTCCCTCGACAGAGCCCTGCAGATAGACACTTTGATTAAGGATGTCAGATAATCAGTCGTTAAGCATACGCTGTCAAAGTCACATTTATGCCTCGTGTCACACACAAAGATTTACTCATATTTACCACATTTTGCGGTCAAATTAAGCGATAAGAAACTTGCTCAAGTGTCAAGGCGACACATTCTCTCTCACTCGCATCTTGTATCTTATTTTGAGAACTCCTCTAACGCAACTTCAACTCTCACTCGTTCTGTCCATCAGACATATTTGGATAGATCATCTTACTAAATATTAACATTTACAATTTACAAGTGAGCCTGTCAAAATGTCACTGCCAAATATCATTTTCACCCTTTCAGAACACATTAAAAATTAATTTGCAAGTGAAGAGGCAGTTTAATCAGTTAATAGTATAACTGTCTGCCACTCAATGCTAAATAAGTTGCATTAATATTTTGTGGAATTGTGACAGCTGTTTATTCTGCGCAATTTGTGCTATTATTAATAATTTTTCGGCCACTTTCCACACGAGTTCACCGTGAATTTCCGCATGATTTGCAACAATATGGATTCACGGCTGGCAATTGACAATAAATATGATACAGATAGACGGTATATTCGACGTCAAGAATAAAATATAGAATTACAAATGTTTAAACATTTGGATTATTAATAATTTACCTCATTATACATTTTACCTGTTTAATGCCACAATGCATCAGTTGTAAACTTCTATTACATTAATATTATTGCAATCTGCACCCAATCAGATTATTTTAAACTTATATTTCTCTAGCATTCGCTAACACGGCCAGTATATAACATACACTATTCTAAACATATAGACAAATAACAAATATATGTAATAAGTAATTTTACACTCATTCAGTCGATTTTAATTGAATGCTGCTGGTGCTGGCAAAATTGTTTTAAGTTATTTCTGAATTGCAATCTGCTCGGAATCATCTTTCTTTTTAATTATAATTTTATAGCAATGCACAAAATGATATATACTCCATTTCATTGATCATTATGACGTTCGCTAATTGTCTGTTTTATTTGCTGTTAATGGCCCAACAATCTGCGGTTGAAGTTAATGCAACTTTAATGTTTCGTACTTACAGAGAAACTCAAAATGCTGGATATAACGCGAGACAAGCCCGTGAAGGTGTCCGTTAAAGTGGCGGTGCCGGTGCGGGATCACCCTAAAGTGAGTGAAAGATCTGGTAATCAGGGCTAATCATAATACTCAAGTTGTTGTGCTTCTCGTTGTTGTGCAGTTCAATTTTGTTGGCAAGCTGCTCGGTCCGAAGGGCAATTCAATGAAGCGTCTCCAGGAAGACACAATGTGCAAAATGGCCGTGCTGGGACGCGGCTCGATGCGCGACCGCCGGAAGGAGGAGGAGTTGCGAGCCAGTGGCGACAGCCGTTACGCCCATCTCTTTGAGGACCTGCACGTGGAGATTTCGACCTTTGCCGCGCCCGCTGAGGCACACGCGCGCATTGCCTACGCCCTGGCGGAAGTGCGTCGGTTTCTGGTTCCGGTAAGTGCCCGCCCCTTCCCTTTCAGCATTCAGCCCCAATTGGCTTTTGTTGTTGGTTTTTGGGCAGAAGCCCTTTTCTGCGGCAAAGCAAGTAAAACGTTAAAGTTGCCAGCACACAAGACATCTTAAAGTTAGCGAAGCACCGAACTTAATGGCACGACGACAGCTGGGCCCAAGACCGAAACAGGAACAGAGGTAGAGACAGAAGCGAAGACAGAGACGCAGACGAAGACGGAGACGGAGACGGAGACGGAGTCGGAGACACTTGAGGCAGTTGCCACGTTGCACTCGTTATCGACTACGGCTTCCGTGTTCTTGTGGCATCTACGGCGGTATCCTCCATCAGTTGCCAACGTGGCATGCCTCCACGCGTCGCTGACGAAATTGCATTGTGCTGTAATTACATTTGCCACCCACTCCATAAACTTTGCAGGCGTTGCTGGTGTGTGCTGTCCGTCCATTGTGTGGCTCTTGGCATGCTATCGCAATGGCCAACGTCACCTGCATCGTGCATGTGCATCTTGAGTGCTCGCATCGCCCCTTGCATCGTGCTGACCCGTACAGCCAGTCCATTGGAGCAAGAAATACGTCGAGCATTTATTTCATTGCTCGATGCGCGTTTACAATGCTCGCTTGTGGCTTCCATCGCTCCCACAGCCAGCGTACACGATAATATTTATTTATTTATTATTGCTTTACACAACAGCATAAATAACACTTGTCTTATCCTGCAATGTGCTCAACTCGAATAATTGCTAAAGCAAGCATCCACTTTATCAAGTCGACTTTTCTTGCGTAAAAAATCAACTGAATTTAATATGCACAGTGCTGCCACTTAACTGCTGGTAAGCCGCTTGACTATAGCACTGGCACTGGTATAGTTAAGATCCGCATCCCCCACATTGCCAACTCATTAAGGTGCTGTGGAGGAGTTGCCAACTAACGGGCACTCTCAAGATCTGAATTGACCTTGCCAACTCATTACATTGTTGCCAAACACCCAATCCAGAAGTTGCCAACTGCCTCGCGGAGTATTTGAAAAGTTAATGCAATTTAACAACAAAATAAGTAATTGAATTACAACTTATTTTGACGATAACAGACTGCGGCGCACTTTGCTCGACTATTGCACAGTTTACAGACTGCCACGTATCTGCAAAATGAGAACTCCGCTTTAGTTTATAGCCGAAATGCTAGGGCACACCGCGACAAGATGTCGTAACTTTGAAGGTATTTAGGGAAACATGTGGTTTTCAAGTGGTTGCTTCGACGGCACAAGCATATGATATGGGTAAACGTCGCATCGTCGAACCCCAAAAAGCGCAAAACCTGAACCAGCGACACGCAACTGTCACGAACATAAATTCACTTTCGAGGCCGCCGCAGAGTTTGCTGATCTGATTACACAAAAATTTGCATAGAAATTATTTCAATTTTGTACACGGTGTGTGAGTTGAAACATAAACCGTTTCAATTTAGATAAATATGTTTGCTGAGAGTGCGAGTGTGTTCTCAAGCATGTGTATGAGTGTGTGTCTGTTTTGTTTAGATGTGTGTATGTGTGTTTGTTTTTGTATGTGTGCAAGAAGCTGGCCACCAATCCTTGTAAGGTTGAAAATTGTTTATGGCAGCTGGCAGTTGCAATTTTCTGTGGACGAATGTCATAAAAATTGTGCGCTTGTGTGATTTCTAAAGCAGCCACCAGCGGTTGGAAGTCACATCTTTGCCTTCCAGTTGACTGGAATCGAATGAAATTAGTAGTTACATATCACACAAATTACTAACGCGCCCTGGGGAATAGACGCTCTGAATGCGTAACTCGGTTAATGTGTCTAATGAAAAACTGTGCACTCTTTCACACAACCAAGTCAAACATGCGATATAGAAAGCCAAAAAGTGATGTGTATGCATGGATTCATGGATGCTGGTGCTATGTCATAATTGCATTAAAAGTATCCCACACACACACGCACACACATAAAACTACAGAGCTATTACTCCCACACACTACCACAAACACACACATACATTAACTCTGCTTCAACGCGCACGCACCCTGATTGAGTGGAAGAGTGCAAGAGAGTGAGATTGATGAGTGGGTGGGAGAGCGAGAATGGGACGAGGCTAAATGACAAAGTCAGAGCACGAGTAAAGGATTTGTGAAGGTGTCACGAGAATGGCCTCACAAACTTTTAATTGACATCCAATAAAATTCGCATTTATTACGCGCCAGAAATAAATTTAATTGTTCAACGAAGCAGCAGAAAGTGCTGTAAATTTCACGACACACGCCTCCTGCTATCTGCTCGGCTGTCAATCTAAACTTCTGTTTTACGTTTCGTGTGTTTTTGCTGCAGGACTATCATGATGACATACGACAGGAACAGATGTGGGAAATGCAGGCACTGACATCGACACCTACGCTGAGCCACCTCGACGACTCGCAGAGTCCGACGAACACGAATCGCGGCCTAGGTGGCGGCCTCGCCGACATGGACACGTCCAACGATGAAAAATCGGACAACGAAACCAGCGGCATGGATTGCCTTTCCCCTGACAAGCTCGACTGCGGTCAGTCCTGCAGCAGCAGCGGTGGCGACACCCAGCTCCAGCTACAGCAACACCATCACCATCCACAGCAGCAGCAACAGCACCAACATCAACAGCAGCAGCAGCAACAACAGCAGCACCAGCAACAGCAGCAACAACAGCAGCAACAACAGCAGCAACAGCAGCAGCAACAACAGCAGCATCATCACCATCAGCCAACGCACTTCCATCAGCTACTCCAAACACATGGTGGAGCAAGTGCTGCCGCTGCGGCTGCCGCCTGTGGTGACCATCTCGCTGGACAGACAACCACTGCGACAGCAGCTGCGCGTGAGTATTCCGCATCTGCCTGCAGCAGAATTAATGCAATTAGCACAAATGAGAAGCACAGAGTGTGAATGGGAATGACAATGCGACTGCACTTGAAAAATGAGATTCAAAATGAACTCGGACACATTGTCGCAATGGAAATTCCACTTTTAATCCGCAGCAACTTATTTTGCCAAACATGCAAAAAACTAATTAAATTATGGGACTATACGTAATACTTAAAACAATACTGACTGATTGCTCAGATTATATTAGCATTGAAATCTCGATATGACACAATTCTAAATTTTATATTTAAAAAATACAGGCACACAATAACAACATATTAAGTATACGCCTTGTATACAATATGCGTAAACCATTTCACTGTGCATCTGTTTAGGCATCTAGATCTCGAAATATATATTGAAATTAGACACAATACTGACGTATCTGCTAAGCAGGTCACATTAATATTGCAAAATGTTTGCACATAATTATAAATTCTTCATAAAGCTAATGAATAATGGCCATATCACAGTGCAATACAAAATATGAAGTACACGTATATGTTACAACATGCGAAATCCGTCTGTTTGACAACTTGAATATCGAAGTGTATGAAACGAGGCAAAGTTAAATTTACGAACATGCGAACCAATTTGCTAAACAGATGACATTAGGTTGCAAGACACAATTTGAAATTCTATATTTTTAAACAAGTTAGCGCATAGCTCACAGTCGACTACGAGAGTTTGTGACTTTCTGAGTTATTAGCCTCTTTTAAATACAGTACCCTATCTGTCATTTCAACTGTCGCTTCCGTTTCAGTGCACACCACAGCCATGGCGGTGGCACTGCAACATCAGTTGACAGCTGCCGGCATAGGTGGACTTTTAAAGCCAGCGCAGGGTGTGGGCGTGGGCGTGGGTGGTGGCATGCCTGGACTGCCGGCGACGCAGACCAGTGCATCGGCTCTGCAGCTGGGCAGCGAGGGGGATGCGAACACATCGACGTTGACGCTGCTCGATCCGCCTGGAGCACTACTCCATCCCGCGTTACGCAACGTGAAGGCCATCAACATAGGTGAGGCAGCTGGCTTGGTGGATGAGCTAATTGGTCAGTCGATGCTCAACTCCATATACTCTTACAGGTGGCGGCCTTGGACGCAAGCGGCCGCTGCTGGGCGTACCACGGTCCGGCATGAATCCCACTAAGCGCACCGTCATGAGCTTGCTGGCGCGGGCCAAGAACTCGCAATCGCTGCACGCAGTCAGTCGCCAGCCCGTTGTTACCGCCACCAGTTTTGCCGAGTAATTACAATTGATTGATGTACTGATGTAATTGTTTAATTTGAACGCTTGTTTAACTAGGCCCCTGCAGATGCTGGCGTCACCCTTCATCATTCCGCACCAGGGCATGGATCAGTCGATCATAGCGCTGCCCAAGGAGAGTCTCGCCCAAGGCGTCTAACCCTACGACTTCTATACGCTGCGCAGCACTGATGGTCCAACCTGACCGACTACAATTGCCCCGCCTCCTTCTTCTAAAGACACAGAAAATACTCGTAAGTTAAGACTATCCCAAACACCAAAGTTTAAGGAATACCCAAGCGATCGATTTGATTGGAGGAGCCACACACCACAAACACACGTACACTCGAGTGCTTTACAAGTTCCGAAAAACCAACATGCGAATCTATCGACCCACTTCGGGTACTAACGTTATACGTCTTTGAAGAAGCTCCAGAGGTAATACCAATACCAGAGAGCCTACTGTCTACACACGATTTGTTTTAAGCGAACTATGAATAAATGAAGCAAGTATTTTTAATGCGATGTTTTATTTCGAAAACCAACAAATATTTGAAAACAAAACAAAAACTTTAAAACTTCACGGTAAACGATAAAAACGAAAACTAAAAAGACAACAACAAAAACAAAAACAAGAAATGATAAATTAAATTAGAGTCAAATTAAAGATGAACTTCAATAGAATTACAATGTAAACGCAATTACTTTAAATAAATTACTTTAAACATATATACACACACAATTGCAAGTACCATATATACATACATATACATACAACAAATATACTTATATACACTACATGCATATATATATGTACTTAAATCTATATACTAAAAATGTGTTGAAGTAAAACGAGAACCCAACAAAAAAAAAAACAAAAACCAAAAACAAATCTAAACGCAAGCCATATAAACTGATAATAATTTTTGGAGTACTTTAATGCAGAAAATGAATGAAAATGAGAGAGGAGATCAGTACAAGAGAAGAAAAGAGACGCCAAACGAAATACCATGAAAACCATTTTCGAATTTTCTTCCCGAAAGAACAAAGCTACACCTACTTTGCATAGATTGATGCGCGTTACAAAGTGTAATCTCGAATCCTGGATTTAATTGATCACTGCGATCCCACCGCATTCTGCTTGTTTCATATTGAATCCAAATGTTGTTAATGGAAAATGTTAGTGTTATAGGATCGCTTATTCGGTTTCAGTTTCAGCGCCTCAAACAAAGTTGCAAAAAACATCGAAAACTAATGAAATCCAGACCAATTCCGAATCTTTTCGCTGTCCCATCTGAAAACATAATGAGCTTGAGGAAATTAACTTCATATTCTCTATAATTTCCGCAAAATATTTTCGATAAATTTATTCAAATTCGAATTAATTCGTAATTGTAATGCTTAATGTTAACTCTTGATAATATATAAATAAATAGAAACAATTGATTTCAAATATAATTATTAAATGAATTGGAAATGAAGTTATCTAATTTGCACAATACAAAAGAATTTAATCCAAGTGTTTGGCAATTTACGTGGCATTAAATAATGCCAATGAACAGATTTAAAATAATCGATATACAATTAAAGGAAATAAGAATCTAAATGTGCACTCAATGCATTCATAGCTAAATATAATCGCAATACGAATACAAAACAATACAAAAAACCAAAAAAAAAAAAGCAAACGCAAAGAATTCATACAAAACATAAATAGTATATGCATTAATGTTCAACAGTTTAATCAAAAGGCATATTTACAATTTACAATGAAATAATACGAAATATTGATATTAATATTGATGTTGAAAGAAACAAAAAACCGTGTAAAGTCCTAAAAACCAAAATGATTACTCGTACCTACATAAATACTTGCATGTAGAAACTCAACAAGAATATGAATATGCAACTTGAATTAAATACATAATTAATTAACCTAAACAATTAAACACAGTATTGATGTGAGAAATTGCAGCTACACCACCACAGCTTCGGGCTATTCCAAAATAAATGCAATATTTTAAAAACAAAATGGCGTCTTCTTTAAGCTACGAACCGGAAATAAAATTAGCTCCCATTCAACAGTCTCCCATATATTGGAAAGCTTTATTTAATAGACTAACATACTCACATATTTTTATTTATCTAACGACGGGACAAGTACAATTAGTGGCTACCTAAATGGACTACAATATCAATGACAATTTGAGATTTTTGCCATTTCCTTTTATAGTATGTAATAATTATGCTGCTGTAAAGCATTGATTGAGTTCTATAACAACGAAATTCATATGTAAATATTGATATTCATATTCGTTTTCATATATGTATGTATATAAATAAAATACATCTCGCGTGAACCCGATAAATTTTGCTTGTTGTTGTAAATCAGCAATAATCGTAAAATTCGCTTCGATGTTTACACATTAACGTGCAGGATGCGACAGCTACAAGACTTGCTCTTGGCCAGGTTCCTTTGGTAACACATTATGATATCGACGTCAACTGGCGGAATCAGCCAACTGAAATACAAATGTTTGTAGGTGGTTTTACTTGGCTTTTTCATAAAATTGCTATCGTTTGTTTTGTTTGTTTGTTTGTCTGCTGTTTGCGTCGTTCTTTATTGTCGTATTTAATAAGCCATTAAATTTTGATTGCTCAAAAGTAAAACATACATAAAACGCGCATTTTCCAAACAAAACAGGCTATATGTATATGTACTTTGTATGCATGACGAAATATTTTAATAATATCGTGGATTGACTTCTTTTGTTTGCAATGGAAAGGGTGCTTAAATTCTGGTTAAATGTTCAAGCAAGCGCCGACTTTAAGTACATTTGATCTAAATTTACAGCAAATGGAAGTCAGATATTTTCTAGGAACAAACATTGCTTAAACTGAACACAAAATTCCACTAAAACACGAATAACGTAGACTTACCAAATTAATTTACCAATTTTACACGTTTACGCAATTTAAAGAACACGATTTTAAATTAAAAGTTGAATTTCAAGCAGCTAATAGCGAATAGTTATGAAGTTGCTGTCGATTATCATACTGTTGACGGCTTGGCTGCTTTCTGCGCAAGCCAACAAGACCGGGTGTAAGTTTGAAATAGTTTAATAGATTGCAAATTTCCTGACTGTGCGCTAACTGATTTATAGATAGCATCTTTTGCCACTGGAATAGCAAGGCCAATGTGGGCAAAAAAGGCAGTATTTTCCAATCGTGGGAAGCCAACACGAAATATTGCACTCATCTGGTTTATGGTTCATCATTGCGGTTAGATCCCGTTGGCTCTGGCAGAGTGAAGCTTGATAATTCAAATGAGGATGCGGATTTTAGTAAGTGTGCTTTTGAAGCCTTGTCCAGGGGGGTATCTAAAAGATTTCGAATCCAACAGATCTGATGGCCAAGTACAAAGTCTTGAAGAATATTCAAATGAAATCAATCATATCGATTGGTAACTGGCGTGATGAGTCGATATTGGTGTCCGCAATGATTTCAGACCCCCGAAAACGAGATCACTTCTTCACCTCGGTCATCACTATCCTCTACAAGTATGCATTTCAGGGCATACAAATTAACTGGCAGTATCCAGCACATCGTCACATGCAGCACGATGATCGTGAGCACTTTGTCAACTTCTTGCACGAACTAAAGATTGTGTGAGTACTCAGAAGAGTCTAGTTAATAATTCAGTAGAAAAACCAATATCCTATTTCTCTATAGTCTAGAGCAGCACAAGTTTATGCTCATGGTCGCAGTGTCTGCTCGACTGGATGACAAAACTCTAGCGGCGTATAATATTCCTGGAATAGTCAAATACGCTGATTATATCAGCCTCTTGGTGCATAACCATCAGGATCCCTACAGCCGCCAATTGCGGTACAATGCTCCGCTCTCGGGAGACAAGCACAAAAGTGCTGAGAGCTGTGTTGCCCATTGGGTAAAGCATAGCAAGATGCCCTCGAAACTGCTGCTGGTAGTTCCACTGTTTGGCCAGTCCTACACCATGGACTCTGCCAACACAGAAGTGGGCTCGACCAGCAAGGGACCCGGCCGACAGCAACAGGGTTCACTGCGTCCGGGCTTCATGACCTATGGCGAGTTCTGCAGACAAGCAGGCAACTGGCAAAAGAGTTTCGATAGTATGGCACAGGTGCCGTATGCTTATAAGGACGATCAGTGGATCAGCTATGAGGATGGACGCAGCATCAGCGCAAAGATCCATCTGGTCGACAAGCAGCATCTGGCCGGTGTCCTTGTGATGTCCCTCGATGACGATGACATGGAAGCGGAGTGTGGCGAACGCTTTGGTCTGTTGCGTGTTATCATCGCAATTATTGGCGACCCAGATTCATTGACAACGCAGGTCCCAGCCACAGAGGGCGGTGGTCTCTGTCCACGCGATGGTCTATTTCGCAACGTTTGGGAATGCAACTTGTACTATGAGTGTCGCGACGGCAAGCGCATCGAATACGAATGCGTCAAGGGCCTTTATTTCAATGAGAAGACTGGCGAATGCCAGCTAGCTAGCCAGGTTGAGTGCCATCAGAACTTTGTGACTTGGCGTCCAGGGCAGAAGCTGTACAATTTTAAAAATTTGCCACTCAATCTCAAGATTGTGCAGTAGTCTCCTTGTCGAGCTTGTCGAGTTCCACGATCACATAATAAACGCCATGAATTATTCGGTAGTGCTGTTGAAATAAGCATCAGCAGTTTACTAATTCAGCATAGTTGCAACTGCTGGAATTAAAGTCAAATTCCAGCCCTTGCGGACAATCAAACTTAAACGTAGCCCCCTCGTTGCAGAAATAGAAGCGTGAGCAATTGTGCGTGTCCCGCACATAGCCCACGTCTCCCGAACAGCGATAGTCTTCTACTCTGGTCTCATCAACTGCCGCTGCCTGCGGCTCTGCTGTTAGCCCGGTGGGCGTTGCCCTGTCGAACAGTACACTATTGATTTCGTGCAGCAGTGGATACCTTTCACCACCGCAACTGCCCCTGAAGTCATCGGATTCCAGAGACCAAACCATAATGCCTGCCAATTGATTGTCCATGGCATACTGTGCCTTGAGCTTTAAGCTAAGCTCGTTCTCATAGCCCACCCACTGGCGATCCCGATAGGCAAATGGCACCTGTTGCCCAGCCTCCCATGCCTGCGTCCACTCCTCCTGCTTCATCAGTTCACAGAGCTCGTTGTAGCCCAAGACGCCAGTCTCGCGCGAGTAGCGTCCTGCAATGCCACGTCCGATATGTGCAGAGCCTGGCTCATGATCCTCGGCAGTAGTCAAGGTAAAGGTGCGTCCATAGAAGGGCACACCAAGTATTAGCTTTTGAGGCGGCGCGCCTGCAGCTAGCCAATACTTAATAACGGCATCCACATTTAAATGCATCTCTCTCGGCGTCTTGTCATTTGACCCAGCGTAGAGTGGCGCATTAATTCCCACTTTTGGATCCCAGGGACCGTGTAGATCATAGGCCATCACATTAATTAGATCCAAGTACGGCACAATGGCTGGTATATCATATGATTGCGCTGCGGAAAACTCTGCTGAGCCCACGGCAGCGCTGAGCAGATATCCAAAGGGTTCCAGTGCCTCCTTGAGTTCCTTTAGGAACGTTATATAGTTGGCTCGATCATTGTTATTCGGCAGACTGTGCCGTTGCCCCGGATACTCCCAATCCAGGTCGAGTCCATCGAATCCGTGACGCTGCAAGAACTGTGTAACCTGCTCGCTAAAAATTGCTCTTTTTTGTGGATCGCCGGCCACAATTGAGAATGGCTTGGATCCCTCATTCCAGCCGCCAACGGCAACCATTGTTTTTAGTGTAGGATTCTTCAGCTTCAAAGCATTGAACTTTTTAATGTTGCCCTTACCACCGTTGTCCTCAAGATCCAGATAAGGATCAATGATGCGCAGCTCCCCTGTTTCCTTAATACCCATGAATGCGTACACTAAATGTGTACAGAGGAATGGATCTATGTCCTCCACACCAAAACGTCCTTCGTTTGCTCGATATACTGACCAAGTTCCCTGGTAACAGACGACATGTTCTGCATAGGAAATATATTAAAAGTTTAAAGAAAATATTAATTAAAAACGACTTACTATTAGTCGCTATATCCACTGCATTCGAGATGAACACCAAACCAATAAAAGTCGCAAGTTGTAGCCACATTTCACCTGAGTTTTTGTAAAGGTTCTACAGTAATGATTTATTTGGCCGCGATATTTTCGCATTTTATACCTTCCATTCAGGCGGACAAAAACATCAACAAGATAATCGTTAAGTGCAAGGCAGTGTAAGATAAAATTGTATTTACATTTGCTACAAACAACGTAGCAATAAAATTATCAATGTGTTTATTCATTGCATCGAGCAACAGCAAGGCAAATAAAAATATTCCATGCTCGACTTACAAAAAATACCAATACATGATTCATATTCAAACAACGGTTGAAGGGCAATGGCAACGGTAAGAGTGACCAGGTCCTGCTGCAACACAAAATGCTTCGCTTAAAACTTTTTCAGCATGGACAATTGATTGTTTCGCCGCAATGCCATTTTCCTCAAACGGCGCCAATACTGCTTGGTGTTGGGATCCAGTTCGTCCAGAGGAGTAATGCGCTCGATGTTTAGTGTCCACAGCCAGTCAGGGTACTCGGCATCTGGTTTGATCTGTGCAGAAGTTGAGTTTAAAGCTTTGTGCAGTTCGATCGAACTAAGACTCACTTTGACATCCTCGCCGGTTTTCATGTAGTTGCTACCACACACATAGTTCACCAGCTTGTTAGCATCCGTCTCCACTGGTATTACCTTTTTCTCCATTATGGGTCCCAGTTTACCCAGCTTCTTCTTTTTGCCGCCTGCATGAGAAGTCGTTTAATGCATAAGCATTACGTTTTACTCAGGAATGTTGTCGCGAAACTCACCTGCGGCAGCAGCTGCTGGTTTTGCGGCATAGTTACGCGTCGTTTGCGTTATTGTTGTCAAACGTTGTCTCAGCAAGCTGACAGCGATTGTTAAATTGTTCATATTTAAAAATTTTTATACAGTTCACTGCAAATTGAAATTCAAAATCCCAAACACATTGTATTTGCACGACAAACGCAATCCACACACCCGTTGTATAATAGCCATGCAATTGAACTGAAAGGGTCACACTCTATACAAATTATCGTAATCATCCCTATACCGGCAAATTTTCGATAACAATAATTTATACATTTTCTATTATACAAGACTGAGCCCATTGTTATGGTAGCGATGCCGTCACTAAAACTACGAATACCTTCAAATCGAGCATTGGGCGCAATTTGCGTCTATGGCGCCGTTGTCTCCATTTCAGCTGTTATGTATATGCGCTGGCGACTCGAGGATCGTGTGCGTTCTGCAGATTACTATAAGCTTGCACTGCAAACATTGCGGCAGCACAAAGGTAAACATAATTGATAACGGTCGGCGAATCTGTTGATAATAATCGACTTCAACCACTTGTAGGCGCTGTCGGCTTACTTGGCGAACCCATTAAGGACAATGGTTTCGATATAACTAATGTCAACAATACGGTCGATGCCAACAAAGCACAACTAGAGGTGACTGTTCGCGGTCCCAAAGATAAAGGCACCGTATTTTTCTGGGCCACGAATAACCTGGAAAAAGGCTGGTTGATCGATCGTCTGGAACTGGAGACCAAACAGCATCCGAATAAACGGTTTTTAATCAAAAAGTTAAAGGACAACGGCATAACTGGAGTAAGTCACGAGGAGCAACAGCGCTACATGGCTCAGGAAAAACAATTTCTAGAGCAACAGGAAAGAAACCAGCAAGAATCCCACAAAACTCCACAGGAACCATACACTCCTCGCAGTCATACACAACCACAGCCACTGCATCAGGCGGATGATCCGGAGCCGTATATTCAAACAGCAGATGGAGGTCGCATGCGATGAAAAATTAGCAGTGATTTCATTAATTTATTCTCATTTAATTGCACTAATTAAGCATTTTACTAACTTTTTGTCATATTAATTTTAGTATACAAAATTTCTTTAAAAAACCCAAAGTCTTCTGTTTCTAAACAAAAAACTGTTTTTCTTTTCAATTTCCTTGTTTATTATTATTAATTATTATTTGCTTATGAAGCGTTTGTTAAGAATTTGAGACGCCTTTTAAATGTTATATGATTTGATTTTGTAAATTTGCTCGCAACTGCTTAAATGATTTTTTTTTATAGCTGTTGAATTATTATTTTGCTTTGATTTCTTTTTTTTTTTTTTTTCTTTAATTGTTAATAAAAACTTTATAAATTGCATTTATCGTTATTTTTATACTGTTACTGTTTTGCAAGGTGCCGACACTTAAATGAGAGATCGCGATCTCATCTAAATACATTATAATACATTATAGAAGGTGCATGCGTACTAATAATAAATATAAAAAACACGCGCTTAATGCTTCAAGAGTTAAACGATAAAGGCGACTGTTGGTGGAAATTGTGACTGTAATTGGAGTTGATTGGTAGTTGTTAGTAGAACTTCAGGGATCCGCGATCCAAATCAATCTATCTATATTAGTCCACTTTCATTGTAAGATCGTAATAGATAAGAATTGCATTGTTTCTTTTGTATCTTTTGTATCTTTTGTATATATATATATATAGGTATATGTATGTATATGTATGATTTGTATAAAGGATTAAGCAAATTAAAAAAGACAGTTATAGACATAAGCGCCAACATTTAACGATCGTATATAGTGTATAATTCTTGCTGCGACTTTTAGCTTTTGTTTTTTTTTTTGTTTCACTTCTCGCGCTTTGCCATTGCAAGTGGAAGACTGTTGGGTCTTTTTATATGCGACTGCGACTGCGCCGGCATTGCCGATGACGTTGACGATGTGGATGTCGATGCCACTGTCATGGCCATGTTTAGTTGGGATGCTGCTGGCGTGCCATCGACGTCCGCTACTGCTTCCGCTTGCTGCTCCTGTTCTTATTGAGTTTTCAGTTCTTTGCCAATGCTATACGATACGATTTTGCTCCAATCAATCTTGGTCCGGGTGATGGGCAATTGTCGTCGCATCGCCTTAAACGTGGTGTCCGACATGGTCTGATAGTTCTCCGAGATTGCAAGCTGATACTCGTTCTCAGCATCCTCAATAAGGCGTATTACCTCCTTGGCCAATTGTTGTTCGTTCGCAACCACAACGCTTTCGCGACAATCCTTGGACGACACCAATTGCACATTGCCATCCTCATAGTAGTGAACCTGCACTTTTAACACGCCCTTCAGCTCGGCGGTGCCGCTGCCTGCCTGGAAGCTAACATGCCACTGCGAACGCCATCTGCCATTCCAGTAGTTCTTTGGCTGGAACTGATGGTCCTCAATGCAAATGGTCAGTGTCACCTGATTGCCCTGCGATTTGCCAAACACGGAGCTCACCTATGAATAGATTGGATTAGATGTAAATTCAAGTGGAGCAACGACATTGGATACTTACGCCGTGCCTGTAGTGATTGGCAGTGTATGCAAGAGTTTCCAGGTCCAAGGCGGCACGCCATGACTCCGCATTAGCGTCAGCCTCCAGATCCTGATAGTCGGACGCCTCTTTCCTCAGGTGGTCGTATTTGAATGCTTGTTTCGTGCGAGGATCATAGAAACGACCGTTACCTGCAAAAGCAGAAGAAAAAGAAAAGCAAAACATATTTGTTATCAGTAATTGAAAATGAATATCGACAGAATCGAGGCAAGCATTATGATATCAAGGGAAACAAATTCGTGGCATAGATAAAAATGCTACCAGCAGCAGTAATTGATAAGCTGAATCTTTGTTTGCTGCTGCATTTTATCAGTGAGTCAGAAATAAATGAAATCATTTACAAAACGATATCAATGTTGTAGTAGAACAATAATAATCCAAGAGTATTTTCTGTTTTAATTTAGCTTGGAATATTATTTGAGTTCGGGGGTTTTTTTTTGTGCTTTTGCCCATATTTGGTCATTGACTATCAAGCAAATTGATTTGGGTCCCAACACCTCTTACTGCCAATCAAGTGACGTAGCTTGTTTTTCTATACGCACCCAAATCATTATACTCGGAGATGATGGCATTGTGTTCACTGCCCTCAACACGCACTGGAGTCAACTGGTCTTTGTTGTATTGCGAGAAGGCGTGGCTGGCGCCATCCTTAAGCAGAGCATCGTTCTTTAGTAGCTCGCGGACATCGTTGAACACCTCGTTGAATTCACCGGGCGGTGCATGCACTATAAAATCGGATACAATGCGCACCTTTTCGGCATCTGTAATCTGTGTTTGTTCCATAATTTCCTTCGTTTCGTTGGGTGATTCACGAATTCGGGGCAGTGTTTGGCTTTTACACTCGTTGCTGTTGTTGTTGCTCTTCTATAGTCACTGCGCCGTTAAGTGTGCGAGTATTTTGATGTGTATATTGCTGCTATGAGTTGCCTGCGACAATATGGTATTTCACTATAATTATTGTTTTCTAATTTAAAATATCCAATGAAATTCGGTCTTTTGTTCTTTTTCCAAGCAATTTTTAATGGTGACGACTATAGAGATGAAGAAACATCGGTTGCACTTTCGATGCATCGATGTTTTAATAAACATCGATTTTTTTAACAATCGTTGAAATGTTTAGCAGCAAAATTATCAAAACTAATGAATTAATAATGAAAGCTAATACTTTATTATTGAATAAATAATGCTAATATTATTAGTTAAAGAGATTCACAACTCATTTTTTCTTGGGAACTGACAACTTTTTTAAGCTATTTATTCAGATTGATGCCAGTGTGACCATAAGCAACATTTTCGAAATAAATATATTAATGCCAGAAGATTTATACCAAAGACGAAAATCATGATAAGTGTTACCTGGTAACTCCTTTTTTAATATATTTTTTAAACGTACAAAAAGCGCGACATTCTAAATGGATTCTTGTTTCCGTTTTTTTTTTAATTATTTATTTTTCTTTAGGATATCTTACACCAAAAACTCCGCAAAATGTTAATAGCAATACCGATATGACTGTCGTCAAAATTAAAGGTACAAAGATCGGTAACAAGATCAGTTTGTTATGCAGAAAATACAATTTTTCGTATCACAGGTAAAATAAATTATACATTGAACGGAACGATTTGAAGATAAAAATATATATAACTGAAGTGAAATTAAGTATTTTTGAGCAAGACATTGTTTTTGAATTTTCGAAATTAGTAAACCGTAACTGTTGGTAACATTGTCAGCAAAATGTTAAGCGTGGGAACAGAAAACGATATCAATTTTATTACATTTACTTATCGATGTATCGATATATCTTAAGCTACTTTGTCGCCTTGTCGCCGTGCTCATGATTTTGCCGCTCATTTGTCGGCTTGCCTCTCATTCTGTCTCTCGCTTTTGGACTGTACGGACGCTCTCGCGGCATCTGTGAATATCGTGGTTATATCTATTTTAACAGTTAGCTCAAATACGATCGTCAAGTTGTTTGTGAATTAAAACAAACACCGGGCTTACCTACGCATAAATCAAGCGATTTCGACTGAAAAAATAACATTTAAAACAATTCTTCGAATTTACCCTAAACGTAACTACTGTTGCTGACTTCTTGCAAACGTCAAAAGCAACAAAAGTGGTTTTTGGTCTTACTCTGCAAGCGTACACACACATATATTCAAACGTGAGTGTGTGAAGCTATTACGGGTTGGTAACAAATACAAGTGCAAGTCGACTTAACAACACGCGCTCTCTCAGCCAACAACATCGTTGTGTGTATGCACGCGCTTGCGTGTGTGAGTGAAACCACTTTTTACCTGGATTTACCTGTTTGTGCGAGTGAAAAAACGCCGAAAAGAAGCAGTGGTCGAAGAAGTGAACAAAGCAGTTGGGAATAACGTGAATACCAAAATAATGCACAGAAATTCTACTGAAAGTCGAATGTATTTGTGTAAATAAATAATTTTGTTACTAATATTTAGTCGCTGTATGTGTGGCATTCGATTTATTCGATTTGTCGATGTATTAGTGAGCGATTGTTGTTTGTGTGCGTTGCCATGAAAATGCAGTCTAAACAAACTACGAAGACAAACAAACAACGGCAATTGTGAGTGAGAGCGAGTGAGCGACCGAGCGAGCACGAGAATTCGAGTTCAATAGAAAAGCGTAAATTGAATAGTTCTTTTGCTGTGAGTGGTGCGCGCGCGGAAAGAGGAAGAGAAGAAGAGAGTGAGAACCTGTGATCGTACACACAAATACATACAAGTGCACCTTAGAAAAATACTAAATAAAATACTAGTTGAAATACTGGGTGATTCATTGTAAAAAAAAAAAAACAATAAAGTGTCTTCATATATGCCGTGATGATTTCAAATACATTAGTTTCGCGCTCATTCATCTCCCCCTAAACGAAGCTCCCCTCCTCTCGTGCAAATAGAATAAAATGCAATAAAATGTCGTTACAAGCGGACAACAACAATAACCACACCAACAGGGATCGGAACAACAACAACAACTATCACAGAAATAACAACAGCAACACGAATTCAACACAGCAGCAACAACAGCAACAACAACAGCAGCAGCCACATCAGCAGCACAAGCGAAAATGCCGCAGTCAACGACAAAGCTACAGCTACAATTACACCTGCCCACAGCCACGCCCCATCACCAGACTGATGGCATTGGCGATAGTTGTCGTTATCGCCATCGTCTGCAATCCTTCACCCGCCCTGTTCGTGCAAGCCCTCCAAGCCAGCTCCAGTTCCAGCTTCAGTTCCAGTTCGCGACTGAGCCCGAGTCACATGGCCATGTTCGGTAGCTACACGGGCGACAATCGCAAACCCGCCTTCGTGAACTGCAGCAAATACGCGCCGTCCGTCAAAGAGGAGCAGCCGGAGAACACGTATGTGTTCATGGTGAAGGCTGTGGATCCCGATCCCGATCAGGAGATACGCTACAGTCTCGTCCAGTCGGCGGCAGATCGCGCCAAGTTTATTATTCACCCGACCACGGGTGTCATTATGACGGCGCATACTTTCGATCGAGACGAACCGATTCACGAGAAATTCGTATTTGTCACGGTACAGGCAACGGATAACGGTTTACCGCCCCTGGACGATGTGTGCACCTTCAACGTGACCATCGAGGATATCAACGATAATGCGCCAGTCTTCAACAAGGCACGATACGACGAATCTATGTCCGAGAACACTAACGTAAGTCTACTTTCCATAGTTGATTGCACGTGCCCCATCAATGGCCATTCTCAGTGCTACGTGAGTCAAGCGTGCGGACCTCGGATTACTGCCGTTTGACTCTCAGGTAGTTGCTGTGTGGTTTTATCAGTTTTACTCATTTCGCAAATCAGACAGATATTTTACGATCTAGCATTTTACGCTTAATCCTTCAGCTCCTGTCATAAGACAATAAATGTTTGAAAAAAGTAAACTACAGAAAAAAGTAGATAGGATTGCCGAGATTTGCATATAAACGTTTCGATAAAAATAGATAGCATTCAAAAGTTGAAAAAAATATATGTAAAAAGTAACAATTTTACGTTCATTAAACTGATGCCCGAAGTTATTCATAGAACTTTGAAACAATGTCGTTATATTTTGCATTTAAGTGCAATTTAAAAAAGATATTAAGTAGGTGAAAAAAATTGGTATAAATTTAATACTTCACAGCGACGAGTTTGGCAAAATAATATTTAGAGAAAAGTACTGAGAAAAACAAAACAAAATCTTAACATTTAAAGAGAAACAGTTCTTTGAAACTTAATGTAAATTCTTATTAAATAGCAAAATGCAATGAAATCAATTCCGCTTTTATTTGGATATACCAGCGATTTGAGACTTCACCTGATCACAAGTATTTATAGAAAACAAATGCAGCCAAGAAGAGTGTCTATTGTAGATAATGAATTCAGCAGTTTAAGTATTGGCTGTGGATCGAGTTTGTGGGCGCGTGGGTGTTGTAGGCGTTGAACTGGAAAAGCTGGTTACTCGTTGCTGGCGACTAGCTGCTCTCTTCGGGCTAGAGGCACGTCAAGTCACAGGTTGAGTTCATTGTTCGCATGGCTCGATGAGTCAATCACGCGAAACCTTGAAACCCCTTCTCACGAAAGCTGCCAAACAAGTCTTCTCCAGGCAAAAGTGACTCGACTCAGGTAGCTAGGGAAACACAGTGTAGCGAAGATTGCAGAATATGTGTAATGTTGTGGGCTAACTTGGCAAGCACAAATGTCAGCGAGGGGCCTTGAGAAAGAGCTAATGCTCTATATTTACACGCACTACTTGTGAGCGTATTGATTATTTTAATGCCTTCAACTAAACAGAACGACCCCTAGAATCGACCACAAACCCTTGAGGTCTTCAGTCTTGAAAAGTGCTTGCAGCTGTCGAGTAGAAAAGTCGCTGTCCAGTAGCAAAATGTGCATTCTTGTAATTGGACTTTCAATCAACAGAGAGGAAAGTCTTTCAGAGCCTTAGTTAGGCCTTAGGCCGTACGGTGTTCCCCTCATATTTGAATGTGTTCCAACCGCAATCGTCTGTCCTTTATTTGCAGGTCGACGCCGTGGTCATGTCGATCAGTGCCAGCGATTTCGATGATGGCAACAACAGCATTGTCGAATACGAGATACTAGCGGAGCGAGACTATAAGTACTTTAAAATCGACAAGGAGTCGGGCATCATCTATCTGAAGCGTCCGATTGATAAGAGACCGGGTCAGACATATACGATCAATGTGCGTGCCTACAACTTGGGCAACGATCCATTGCAAGAAGTGCACACTGAGGTGCGAATTCGTGTGGTCGAGTCGTCGATTAAGCCACCCTCATTTGTGGATCCCCCCGATGTGCCCATCTATCTGAAGGAGGACTTCAAGAACTTCTCCGTGCCGATTGTCACACTCCGAGCCGTGTCCAACATGCCCGACAAACCAGAGGTGATTTTCGAACTGATCACGGGACGCACCGTGCAGACGAATGGTGAAAACACATTCGTTTTCAATCAGATTGGCAACGAGGTCACCATACGGCTGGGCAAGAGTCTCGACTACGAGTCCATCACAGCCTACTCGCTGACGATGAGTGTGCGCAACACCTTCGAGCTAGCGGCCGAGCACAATATCAAGATCATTGTCGAAGACGTCAACGATAACATTCCCTACTTCTCGGAAGTGAAGTCGGGCACGATATTGGAGAACGAACCGGAGGGCACACAAGTGATGCAGGTGATTGCCTTCGACATGGACGGCACCGATGCGAACAAAAACATCACCTTCCAGCTGGACGACAACGAGAAGTTCTTCGCCATCGATCCGTACACTGGGATTATCACGACCCGAGTGCGATTTGATCGCGAGGAGCGCGACTTCTACAATGTGAAGGTGCGGGCCACAGATAATGCGCCGTCGAGTCTGTTCAACACCGGGGAACACAACGTTGGCTATCAGGTGTTCCACATCGCCATCGGCGACAAGAACGATCATGCGCCGCACTTCCAGCAGACGCGCTACGAGGCCAACAAGCTGCTGGAGGATGCCAACACAAATTTCGAGGTGATCGAGGTGAAGGCAGAGGACGAGGACAATGCCTCGCAGATTGTGTACAGCATTGAGAGCGGCAATGTGGGCGAGGCCTTCAAGATTGGCCTGAAGACCGGCAAGATTACGGTTAACCAGCGGCTTGACTACGAGACCATCACCGAGTACGAGTTGAAGGTGCGCGCCTTCGACGGCATCTACGAGGACTTCACCACCGTGATCGTCAACATCGAGGATGTCAACGACAATCCGCCCGTCTTCAAGGAGGAGTACAGCAAAACTATCAAGGAGGGCCCGGTGCTGTCCAACGACTGCATTCTGAACATCGAGGCTTACGATCCGGACATCAAGGATCGCAATGCCGATCAGCATATTGTCTACTCGATTGTCAAGGAGGAGCACAACAAGCTGCTGACCATCGACAATGCGGGCTGCCTGCGCTTGATCCAACCGCTCGATCGTGATCCGCCCAATGGTCACAAGAGCTGGCAAGTGCTGATCGCAGCGAACGATCAGGATGGCATTAGCACCACACTGAAGTCGGTGCGACCCGTGATCATTACGCTAGAAGACATCAACGACAATGCACCGTTCCTGGTCAACCAGATGCCCGTCATCTGGCAGGAGAATCGCAATCCCGGCCAGGTGGTGCAG
The DNA here is from genome assembly GCA_035047445.1 of Drosophila siamana. Taxonomy (NCBI): domain Eukaryota; kingdom Metazoa; phylum Arthropoda; class Insecta; order Diptera; family Drosophilidae; genus Drosophila; species Drosophila siamana. The sequence goes on along the minus strand of JAWNPP010000104.1, from coordinate 103,249 downwards.
CTGCTTGCCAAGGACTACGACGAGCCGCAGAACGGGCCGCCCTTCACCTTTGGCATCGACAGCGAAGCCTCGCCGGACATCAAGACCAAGTTCAGCATCGACAACGACTATCTGTTCGCCAATGTGCAGTTCGATCGCGAGGCTCAGAAGGAGTACTTCATACCGATACGGATCAGTGACTCCGGCGAGCCCAAGCAGAGTTCGGTGAGCATACTGCATCTGATCATTGGCGATGAGAACGATAACGCCATGTCGGAGGGCTCGTCGCGCATCTTCATGTACAACTACAAGGGCGAGGCCAAGGACACGGACATCGGACGCGTCTACGTCGACGATCCGGACGACTGGGACCTGGACGACAAGTCGTTCCAGTGGAAGAACGACTTTGCGCATGAGCATTTCCGCCTCAATCCCAGCACCGGCATGATCACCATGCTCGAGGGCACGCCCGAGGGCGAGTATATACTGAACTTTTCGGTGACTGAGGACTCGACGTTGATCAAGGGCCACGATGTGGACGCCGATGTAACGGTGCTGATCCGGGAGCTGCCCGAAGAGGCGGTGGACAAGAGCGGCAGCATACGCTTCGTGAACGTCACCAAGGAGGAGTTCATCAGCGTCAGTCGCGACGTGCAGGCGGACGACAACTTCTCGCTTAAGGATCGACTGCAGTACTCGCTGGCCAAACTGTTTAACACCAGCGTCACGAACGTCGACGTCTTCACCGTGGTGGAGGATGCCGAACATCGGTATCTAGACGTGCGCTACTCCGCCCACGGCTCGCCCTACTATGCGCCCGAGAAGCTCAACGGCATCGTGGCCCAGAATCAACAGCGACTGGAGAGCGAACTCGACCTGCAGATGCTGATGATCAACATTGATGAGTGCCTCATCGAGCGCCTGAAGTGCGAGAGCTCCTGCTACAATCAGCTGACCAAAAGCTCGGTGCCCTACGTCATCTACTCCAACACCAGCTCCTTCGTGGGCGTCTACGCCTTTGTGCAGGCGCAGTGCGGCTGTGAGGCGCCGCCAACGACGCTGCATTGCCTCAACGGTGGCACGCCGCGTTATGGCGACGACAACACCTGCGACTGCGACGCTGGCTTCACAGGGCCGCACTGCGAACTCGTCTCGGTAGGTTTCTATGGCAACGGACACGCCTTCTACGAGCCCATCGCCGCCTGCGACAACACACGCATCAGCATGGAGATAACGCCACAGCACGAGCAGGGACTGATCATGTACCTGGGGCCGCTGCACTACAATCCGCTGCTGCCGCTGAGCGACTTCCTGGCCCTCGAACTAGACGAGGGCTATCCGGTGCTAAGCGTCGACTACGGCTCGGGCATGGTGCGCATCAAGCATCGGCACAGCCAACTGAAGACGGGTCGCTCCTATCAACTGGACATCATACTGCAGAATGCCAGCGTTGAGATCAACGTGGACAATTGCCGGCTGTCGACGTGCATGAATCTGGGCGCCCCACAGGGTCCCAATGAGTTCCTCAACGTGAACGCGCCGCTGGTGCTGGGCGGTGCGCCCGTCGATCTATCGCTGCTTGGGCGGCAGCTGAACTGGACGCATGTGCCCAATCAGCAGGGCTTCTTTGGCTGCGTGCGCAATCTGACGGTCAACGAGCACACCTACAATCTGGGCATGCCGGCGCTCTCGAAAAACATCGACAGCGGCTGCCAGCGAGCGGTGGCGGTGGCGGTTAGTTTTGGCATCGATCGCAATTTCATCATTGCGATTATCACATGCATTGCGCTGCTGCTCATCATACTGCTGGCCGTGGTCGTGCAGAAGAAGCAGAAGAACGGCTGGCACGAGAAGGACATCGACGACATACGCGAAACGATCATCAACTACGAGGACGAGGGCGGCGGCGAGCGCGACACCGACTACGATCTGAACGTGCTGCGCACACAGCCCTTCTACGAGGAGAAGCTGTACAAGGATCCGCATGCGCTGCAAGCGGGCATGCGGGATCCCAACGATATACCCGACATCGGTGACTTCCTCGGCGGCAAGAAGGAGAACTGTGATCGCGACACGGGCGCCTTCACCGTCGACGATGTGCGCCACTATGCGTACGAGGGCGATGGCAACTCCGACGGCAGTTTGTCCAGCTTGGCGTCGTGCACCGATGACGGCGATCTCAACTTTGATTATCTATCCAATTTCGGGCCACGCTTCCGCAAGCTGGCCGACATGTATGGCGAGGAGCCCTCCGACACCGACTCGAATGTCGACGACGAGCAGGGCTGGCGCATCTAAGTGAGCCCAGCACCCAGCACCGACACAGACACGCCGAGCTGTCGAAGTTGGCGCAATTGAAAAGACTTTTACGTTTAGTTTTGTGTGTAGGGCGCCGGCGGAAAACATGCTGCCGGCATAGCCGGACGGAGACTCCACTCCAATCGATCGATCATCGGCCGCGCTCTTGTGGAAGACATTGCAAATACAAGTATATATGAAAGAATAGTAGTAGGTTTTTTTTATATAATTGAATGGGACGGAATAGAAATGGCATCGAATTGAATCGTAACGAATCGAATCGAATCGAGGAGGAGCATTGCAAGGGAATCGCAAAACGTGATCGTGATCTTGATCTTACGTAAAGAAATCTTAAAGCTAACATTACAACACTAAACTTAAATTTAGCGAAGCAACTGCGAACAAAGCTTGGATCGTATTGTTGTCTGTATTTTTGCAACAAAAAAATATAGAATAGAACACACAAATATAATGCAAATACATACCACATGTAAGTTAATCATAATAGTTAGTAACGAAAGCAAACAAAACATACAAACAAATAATGAAAACAATCAAAAACAAAACAAACAACAAATTCAACGAGAATTCCTACGAATAATTTTATGTTAAATGGAACAGATGGCATTTGTTTTTCGCATATTTCCAAGATGAGCGTTTACAATTATTATGTAATTTAGTTAATAATATGTTAATTTAATGTACAATTACTACAAAAGGCATTACGTTTAGGGCATATATAAGAAAATAAAAGAAAAACAACAGCCAGCAGCTATTGAAGCTCCTTCAAACTTCCAAGTAACACTTCAAATTAAACTAAGACAAGTCGATATAATCCCTAAATGATAATTAATTTATATACATGAAAAAACAACAAAAAAAAAACAAGAAAACGAAGACGTTAGTTAAATGCTAAGTTATCGCTGTAAATGTATCTTATAAATATATATATACTTATATATTCTGGATATCAATCAAAAATCTATCGAATCGAAGGGTTTAGCTAGGCGCTGTAATTATGAAGTATCGAATACATATTCACATGTATGTTCAAAAAAAAAAATAATATATATAAATATACTCTGTGTGTTCCATATACAATAGAAATTGAAAGAATGAGAAAACAAAGTTTTATGTGAAAGAAAATGATTGATAATATATATATTAATAAATAAATGCGAAATGCGATATGTATTTTTGTAAGTCGTTTTTCGTCCAGAGTCCTAAACTAAGCGAATTTTTTACATGCCAACGCAGCTAAATAATTTCTACAAATTTATTTATATAAATAAATTTACAGAAACACACACAGACATACAGACACACAACAATTGTGTAAAAATAAACAACATGGAAAAAAATATGAAATGAAATTCCTTTTATTATTTTACAATTGATCGACAGCTGAGCGAAAGATAAGCCTAGATTCCATATGCGCATATTTGGGGGGCGGGGGGATCGTTAATCTGGTTGCAAAGGTCAGTGAGACCTGTAAGTCGTATCGCCCCGCCGAACACCCAAATAAACGATGCGATTGTCGGAAATTTGAAGTATTGGAGCAACTACGCAGCACAAACAGTGTATGCATTATTTCGTATTTTATTCATTTCTTCAAATACAAAACAAATGGAGGAGATGGTAATGGAGGGTGCTCAATGGAAGTCATTGACTGAGTGACCAAACACTGAGGGCGGCCAGCTACCGTTGGCGTCGCGACGCCGTTGAAGGAAGAGGCCCATTATCTTATCAGCGGGTCGTGTGGAAAGTAGGCCGACGCGTCGCCGGCTTTTCTGAAATTTATTTCAATGTGTGCTCGTGAACAAATCGATTGGGGCACGAGCAAATGAAACGAAACGCACCAAACTGGAGCAGTTAGCAATTGAAGTGCAGGTGCTTAGCGCAGATAACTGGCTTAAGTTTCATTCCAGCTGATACAGATAACTTTAACAGCCAAGAACATTCCCTGGCGTAGTGATCATTCAACGTTGTGGCCACCAGATGGTCTTAAATTTCACGAAAATTGATTTTCAATTGGCTCTCGAGCGTATCAATAAAATTCTGCAGGAGCAAGGCAATAAAAAAAACAAAAATAAAAACAATTGCCCCAAAAAAAAGAACGAAGAACTTGAAAATGCATCAAAGTATCTGCTAGATTGTACTTATAGGTCTGCTGCGGATTGCGGAAAGAATCGACAGATGTGTTTCTATCTCGAACCAAATGTCGATAACAAAAACAGGAAAAAAAAACTGCAAAAATTCAGACGAAAATGACAAGGTTTGGCTTCGTCGGAAACCAGGTAGAGAGAGGCAGAGACGATCGAAGGGCTCGCTCAAGAGGAAGCTACACCAAAAAAAAAAAAAAAAGAACGAAAAAAAAACATGGCTGTTGAATAATCAAATAACCGTCTGCTACCTGTTCGAGGCAGCGCAGCTGCAGCTGCCGCACTCAGGTGAGCTCCGGCACGGGATAGGGATTGGGACTGAGACTCTGACTGCGACTGGGATGTTTAGCCCATGGATTAACATAACAGTCGAGGCGAATAAAGCGCACAAAGCAAAGGAGCGAAGAGGAAGAATACAGAGAGCAAAGCCTGGCTGAGAGAACTCGGCTCGAATGCGAGTCACTTTGTGCCTCGCATTTTGTACCTGGAATCGTCGCAGCTGCAGCAGTGTAAATGTATCTCTCAGATACACACACACACACACGCTGTAAGCAAACTCACACTCGCTGTGGCCGTTAACGGAAAAATGAAAGCAAATCTTTGTAACGAACTTGGTCGCATGCAGAAAACCAGTATTTCAAACTGCTTTTCAGACGAGGTGTGTATCTGTTGAATGCTCGCTATCTACTCGTCGTCGTGTTCTTGAGTGAAGTTAGAGTTGGAGTTTCTTATACACAGAGATAGAGAGAGAGAGAGAGAGCAACTGAGTGAGTGCGCTAATTGCACTGTTCTGCTTTGTGCGCTCATTCGCCAGCTGCCTTCTCGTGATCAGCTTGAAGCTGAGTATGTCACGCACGATGATGCTATTGTCTTCGATATTGATGGGCACGTCGCGGCGTTTTACTACCTGTTGATGATGAGGATGCTGCCGGCAGCCAGCAGCTAGCAGCCGGCTGTCGCTGCCGGCCAGTCGAACTCTTTGTCTAAGCTGAACGCTGCAATTTTGCATTGGCCTCGCTACCCACTCACTCAGACACCCATACACACACACACTCTCAAAGATGCTGCTCTTCTTGACTGCGAAGAAGGCCTCTTGATTAATAACAGCAAACTCAACTGAACGCTGAGGAATGCCGCCGAGCTGAGCTGAGCTGCGTTCGGGCAAAGTACTCATTAACACTCGCTGACTATTCATCACAATTTCAATTACCATTTGCGAGCTGGTGGCTGGAACCAAAGTGGTTTGCCCAGAGTTCCCAACAAAGCCCTGCCATTGTGTCCCGCTTACATTTGCCCAAAACTTAAGGAGACAAGATTTTCGTTCCGATAACTGGCAACAGACTTGTTAAAAAAATATTCTCTATTCGTAATTATTTTTTCATAAAAGTAATTTATTATTATTTTTCTGATAACTGGCGAATTGTGTTAATGTTTGAAATTCTTTCTATTTATTTTTCTTTTTGTTTGATTCAAGTAATCCACACTTGAATATTTAAACAAGTTCATCAATCATAAGTTGGGGCTCGGCTGCTTATGGTAATTTTGTTGTTTATTTATTAGAAGCAACGATCACACACAAAAGAAAATGCTTCCACATTTGATAGTCATAATGCACGCACTCGCTTCTGACACCCCCTTCCCATCCCCATCTTCATCCCCATTTGGCCTTTTAAGACGACACTAATAACTCTATGAAGCGAGCTACGTGTTTGTGGTATCAAGTCACTTATTAGTTGGCCAACATGTCGAATGCCAACAGGTAGCGCATAGAATACTGAATACAGAAAGAATCGATTATACAGATCGCTCATAAAGGGAAATTTTTCGTCAACTGCTGAACAGAAGAAATGCTGTTCAACTCGCGACGTGATTGTCGCTCTGGCTTGTCAACTGTTTAGTCAAGCTGGTCACGTACAGCAGCAAAGAAAGAGGAAGAGAGAGAGGGAGAGACATACAAGCACACTTTATATATGTTTATGGATGATGTGCAGTGATTGAGCACTTCACCTGCTAGCAGCAGAAGAAAGAAACAAGTTTCTTGACAGTGACGCACAGTAATATTAAACAAAACAATAGCGAACAATAAAATATGCAAATATTTGGTATACAATCAGAAATTCATTGATTTGCAAATATGGCGGAATTTGCGACTGCTTGCAGTTCTTCACTGCTTGCACTGCTTAAGACATCCCATGTCAAACAACAAGCAGTCGATCTCCTGTTGTCGATTAATTTATATTTAAAAAAAAAAGCAACGCAAATGTTTTTCAATCATATTTGCTATTGTTGGTTGCTGCTATTGCCGTCGCTTTTGTTGGCCACTTGCGGCGCTGGCCAGAGGCAAAACAAAACACGCAAAACTAGTTTAAGACCATATTTTCTGCTTAAATTGCAATGTTTCCAAGTGATTCAGTTTTCAGCTGCGACTCTTGGCCACTTGCGACTTGGCTGACGACTGCCACCAACTGAATGTGGTTGCCGTGGTTTGTGCCTGGCTGCTCATTTGCATTCGTCGAGTGTGAATTTTTTCACCTTTTTTTTTGCATCGACTTACAAAGAATTTGGAATTCGCAGAATTGCTTTTGCTGTTAGCTCCGCACCCTTTTACCATATTTTGCCCACTCCGTGATTGTTGTCGACTACTATAAGGTAACTAACTACTGTTTGCAATCATGTTGAATAGCGAAATAAAGAATATCTATTTATTTGTAGCAAATGTGACATACATAATATCTGATTCGACTGCAAATAAATCATTAAAGTAGAAATAGATATCCATACGCCAGCTGTCGCTCGTGTTTTCGGGCATTAAAGTGCGTCAACAATTGTCGATTATTAATAGTAGGAGAAAAATATACATATACTACGATATACAGTAGTAAAGTCTGCGTAAACGAAACCCACGAAATGCTTTTTGCACCCTCCCCGTCGAAGAGATCCAAAAATAACCACAGGGTTGGAATAATATAGAGTAATGGACTTGCAGCTGAAATCGTAGCATAGCCAAAAAAAAAAAACACAACACAACACGAAAACAATGCATTCGGTTTGGTTTCCTTGCGTTTCAATGGCCCAGCGACAAACAATAAAATTAAAATGAAACTTCGCTGGAAACCCTACAAGTGAAATATGACCCTAATACAAATTAGAGTCCCCCACACAACATATAGTGTAGAGAGTTCTAGCAACCCTCGCCATAAACCATATTTTATGAACAATGCAAACCGAAAAGTGAGGAATTTCCTCTAGAAGGAGTGCACAGAGGATTCGCATTCATTGGAACGGAGATTCCCGCTTTCATTTATTGCAGTAAACCTGATTTCAAATAAAATAATCTATAGAGTTTTGAATGCACACGAGTTTGGGTGCCACATAATTGTGATAACTGATAAGAGCACCGGCCGGATATCTAGGTCGGCGATAATAAACATGTATAATGCATATGGGAAGGGTTATCGCCGTTGCAATTGTGATATTGGAATTTCGCTGTGGAACGTTTATCTCAGATGTCGCACAGCCTGTGTTTATTCTTGGTGTCTGTCTAAGTCCATAACGCATGGACATGAGAATGTGGTTATGGGTGAATGATTCAATGGATGGATGAATGTGCATGTGTCCCTCACTCTCCAACAGCTTTTGATAAATGCCGCTGAGCTGTGCGACGTGCTGCGGTTCAATAGCGGTAAATGACAAATGCCCCCTAAATGGCTATGGAACCCTTAACCCGACCAGCTTTATGGACAGCGTCTTTACCTGGGCGCCTGCTAATTTGTTTGTCATCGAACCACACATTTGTAAATTGGAGGGCTAACTGTAGCAGCATTGAAAGCTTCGCTAAAACCTAATTGATGTTAACCATCCGTCTGAGGTGGGAGTTGAGAAAGTAAAACAAAGGAGAAAAAACAATAGCCTATTGATTGTGGAGAAAGGCAAAGGAAAGTAACTGCTCAACAGGTCTGGCAGCTGGCTGAACCACTTTGAGGCACTCGTTCCTTGACTCTTTTCAGACCAACTGCGCTTAAAGCACAGCAAAGACTGCAAGGGAACTAACTATTAACTACAATACGTGACATAGTTCCATTGGAAGTAAATCAGAAGATGAGTTGAGAAGAAAGCCAAAGCAGAAACATCTTCGAAACAGAAGCAGCATCTACATCAATCATTTTAATATGGAGCTAAAATATCTATCCAGATCTAAAGAAAATGTGGCAGATCTAAAGCTCATATAGCAATGCTGGTGTTGTGGTGAATAAATCCGTAACAAAATGCCATTTTGGGCACGTTTCGTTGAAATTACAAGCTGTGGCAACTGTACACCAAATATGTGTGTAACTAGAGCTATATTATGATATGTGGCATGCGGTAACCTTATGTTAAGTCGTCTAGGCAAAAAAACTCACAAATCTGTGGCACATCTGAAATGTGTTCCGGGCTTTTGACGACGCTGCAAAAATTCAAATCGGAACGGCAAAAAAAACGCGACGACGACTCGACGAAGGTTTCGCTGTAAAAATTGCTTAATTGAAATAAAAGAAACAAACGGCGACGACAAATGGAAGTAAACAAAATAATGACATTTGAGACAGCTAAGTGGAAAGACAAATACAACAAAAATAATAAGAAATAAAAATAACGAATACAAAAAAAAAAAGAACAAAAATAGAGAAGTCGGCGAATTGGAGCAGCATTGGCTGCCAACCAGCAAACCAAGGCTGACGTCGTTTCTGGACACAGACACGAGCAAAAGCCAGCATTGCTAATAAACAATACTACAACAAATAAAAGGCATTGACACAAAAGCAACATACGGTTAGCTGACCAAAAGTGAACGCTTCTAGGGCTGCCCAAGCAAACTAGACCAGAGGTCAGCCAAGCCAGCAAAGGAGTCGCTGTCATAATAGACGCGAGCATTGTGGGTTAGAAAAGCATTTCAATTATCGCAGACCCTTCGCTTTACGAGGCACTTAAACCATCCGGGGCCACACAGCGCGAAATCTCACACCAAAATGCAGCTGATAATCTCAAGTAGTGCAAGCAGAATATATAAAAGTATCTACAAGATATGTTACTTGGAAGCAGCGCACACACACACACACACACACTCGCATGTTGCTTGGAAAATCTTGGCACTAATGGGCGCAACGCAAGCATGGGGCATTTGACAAATTGGCCGATCATTTGGGAATTCGATGTCAGGCCCCAAAGACGGCAACACGGCAAAGAGCAATTGGTCTATTGTTATTTGAGACGCGCTCGCCGCTCGCAGCTCCCAGCTCACAGCTCACAGCTCGCGGCTAGCAGTCCAATTGCAATGCGTGCGCTGTTTTCGATCCGCTTAGCATTGCATCACTGCCCCTCTTGGTCAGAATGAAATTACAAATTGCTTTTTTACAGCGCGGCTCTTTTTAAGCTCTTTTTGTTTGCCGTTTGCTATTTGCCGCTTGTCGCTTGAGTGCGTAAGGGAAGAATTGGAGGAGGGGCGTGTTTTTGAATTATTTTTAATAGCTCAAAAATTCTTTCATTAAGTTCTCGAGTTTTACAGTGTCTGCGGCAAACTTACGAATGCCATCGGCTAGTTTTTCTGACGCCATGGCATCATCATTGAGCTTGTATCTGAACTGACTTTGATTCATACACTCTTTTGTGATATCTGCTTTCTTGGCACACTCAACTGACAGTGCCGGCTTCACTTCACTCTCATCGCACTCCAATTCCTGCAGGAGCGCAGGACTAATTGTCAGCAGATCACAGCCTGCCAATGCCTTGATCTGACCAATATTTCTAAACGATGCACCCATCACTTGAGTCTTGTAACCGAACTTCTTGTAGTAGTTGTAAATGTTACTGGTGGAGAGTACACCGGGATCCTCGTGTGGCTCGAACTTCTTGCGATCCGTGTTGGCCACATGCCAATCAAGGATGCGCCCCACGAATGGTGAGATCAACGTTACGCCTGCCTCGGCGCAAGCTATTGCCTGGACTAGCGAGAACAATAGCGTTAGATTGCAGTGCACGTTGTGTTCTTTCTCCAGAATTTTGGCTGCTTCAATGCCTTCCCAAGTGGAGGCCAGTTTGATAAGAATACGCTTTTTGTCCACCTTAAAATTACTATACAAATCAATCAGTTTAAGCGCCTTCGCCACAGTCGCTTTAGTGTTGAACGAGAGACGAGCATCGACTTCAGTTGATACCCTGCCAGGAATTATTTTGAGAATTTCACTGCCGAACAATACTGTCAGATAATCGACTGTTTCCGCTGCCTGTGCCGCTATGGCTCCCTTCTAGCACTTGCCATACTGGACCGCTTTACATATTAATTCCAGATTGCTTTCTTTTGCTGATGCTGCCAGCACAATTGATGGATTCGTTGTGGCATCTGTTGCTTTGTATTTTTTAAGTTCTCCAAAGTCACTTGTGTCGGCCACTATTGTGGTCACTTTCTGCAGTTCTTTCAAAGCGGACTTTTTCTCGCATTTACTTGCCATTTGGCGCTGAAACACTTTATTTGAGAATTTCGGGAATTGCACTCTGTGCACTACGCGCACAACGGACGCAGCCATTATTAATATACTATAAATATTTAATTTATGCAATTCATTTCCAAATGATTATAAATACAATGTTATTCAAAATTTTTCGTATTGTAATCGATATTTAATATCGAAGTCAAAGGAATATCAAATTTTAGTGAAGATCAGTAATCTCAGTTTATTTATCGCACCGATGGCAGTGGTGCAATTTCGGTAAGTTTTCGCTGCTCGTCGCTGCAAAAAAGTGAATAAATTTTAATTGAAAGTGCGTAATTAATTATTCGGGTTTAATTAATCAGTGCATTATAATCTGAGACTATGCCTTGGCTATATACAACTCAAATATAGGTTGCAGCTGCATTGGTATGTAGAAACAACTTTCTTCTTAGTTTTTTCTGCGTTTTGCATTTGTTTCACGTTTGGCATAGCTTAAGTCGTAGTTGTAGTTGTTGTATTTGGTTTTGCACATTTTGTTTTTCTGCGTAAATTGCATTGTACGCAGTGCTTAAGCTAAGAATGAGGTCACATGTCGCTGTCGCTATTGCTTTGTAGTTTGCTGCTATTGGACTCTGGATTTAAGTTTAAGTTTGGCTTCAACCTGGGGCGGGGGCTGCGACACTGCAGCTGTGACTTGAGGGCTGACTCTTAAGTGCATTCGCCTATGGAAAAATGTGTGTGCCGTAAAAATCTTTTCAAGTTTGCCGTTTAGTTGTCAGTTAATTTTGGTGCTGGACGTGCCACTGCATGAGCCAAACTGCTTGCAGCCGACAGCGGACGGCAGCTTCAAAGTGTTCCGTGCCAAAGCCAGCTGACAGTGCACTTCCGCTTTTGCAGATAGCAACAACACCACACAATGAAACACGTTGCCGGGAAGGGGGACTGGAAGTGGCGCGTGCGCACGCACATTCCAATTGGAAGCTTAAGCTGCTAAGTGGTTCATTTTTGGAGCCAGCGCAGTGCGCATTTCAATTACTTTGGTTCACAAAAAGAAAAACGGCATTTAAGCAAATTAAACGGCAATCGATCCACAAAACTAAGAGCTAAAAACCCCCACGCATGTTTAGCTGCGCATTTCTTTGGCTTTGTGTTGTTTTGTTTATTATAAGTTTTTTTTTATTATTGAACCGGAAACTCGTCACTGAAGCCGAAAAGCAAATGAAGCGCAAAATTCAAATAAACAACGAGTTGAAAATCGTTCACACGAACACAACTCAAACCTACGAATTTCTGTTGAACTTGTTTATACAGGCAGCAAGGGCGAAAAAAGATGGTTATGGTTATGGTTTTAAACCTAGGTTGGGCCCGTTGTTATGAGCACATTTTCCAAATTAAACGAAATGTTTTTTTTTTTATTTTAAATAAATAGCGCGAATAGTTATAATATATTTATTAAAGTCCACAACATAGGCTCTTTCGTCTGTTGAGCAACTTGGATATTAATATGCCAAACCACTATTAGATTGATAGCACGAATGTAGAGCAACGATCGCTTCTCGTGTCTGCTAAGAATTCTAAACAAAGCATAAAAATGCCATGAGTGTGGAGTAAACGAAAACATTTTTGAACTCTTGCGCTTGCAAATTTCACATAAATTAGAACAGCGAAGAAGGGGTTAGTAGGGTACGACTTTGAGATACCCTGCAGAACTATTGTTTATTAATGATGAAAGTGAATTTTTTTCTTTTTTTACGGTAGACTGATGTCAACTAGTTGTATGCATATGTTAACTAAGAATAGATTTTCACATCGATCATAAAGACTGTGCTTGTGGCAAATCGTGTTAAACATTCTTTAGCATGTTTTAATCAGCAATCTAATTTGCGTAAACGTTTTTCGCAGCAAGAATCTAACAAGGGGAATAAAAATGTTGGTCTACTGTAGTGAAAATAGATGTGCTTCTGCCTGTTGCATGTCCACTAATAATATACTTTTACTTGCAATGCACAATGGGTATACGAATCTTTAAAGTGTTGACCAAGCAAAGTTCCCACCAAATTGTTTATAGTTGCATCCGCAGCTCCAGGGCGATAAGGTGCTTCCATATGGAATTAGTTGCGCTTGCCTGGAGCTGCCATTGGATAAACAAACGAAAAACACGCTCACTTATATCCATTCACCATATATACGTCTATTCATGAAAAGTCTTGCTGCTGTTAATGGCAGAGGGCTGACACTAAAATTGTTTACTTTTGATTGCATTAGTTGGGCAATGTTTTTGTTATGCAAATCAAGTGGTGACATTCGTCAGCGAGTCGTCTGTTAAATAATCATAAACAAAACATAAACAATTGGAATTCTACAATTGCGCTGTGGGCGTGTTTCCTCTCTTATTGAAATTCCATTTTCATACGTTGTTGGCTGCGGCAAATGTGACCGAAAAAGGTCAATTACGCGACGTCATTTTGAGCAGTTTCCCAGGCCCAAAAGGCAGCCAAACGAAGCGGAACCAACGTGCCCTGGACATGAGGAATCAGCTCCCGTCGCTGTCGCGGCCATTGGCCACACCCCAGCACCACAGCAAACATCCTAACGCGACCTCAACTCCACTTTACACACTCGACTGCATTTCGCCTGCAATTTAGCTCAACTCTCGCTCTTTCTCATTCATGCAGCTACAAATTTTCGGGTTGCCTTCGCAGCGCGTCAGACTCGAAGCCCGTCATTATCGTGGCATGAAGCAGCGTCATCAGCCTCAGCCCCGATCTGCCGGCACAGGTGTCATCCGCTTTGCCATGTTTCTCAAGCGTTGCGCCTCGACTTCGGTTGCACCTGCACCGACTTGATGCACACAACGAACTCTGAGAGCTCTTTGCTTAGCTACGCTAATTCTTTGGCTGTTCTACAATTTCCACATATTTTACTCGAATCTGAGAGCTTCAAATTAGGCAGCATAGTCGATTACCAGAGCAATTACGACTCAAATTACTCGACAATTCGGTTATTCGATACATTGACAAAGCGACAACATTTTGCTGATTAATTTTTTGAGAAAATTGCCCAACAACAAACAAGAAAAGCAAACGTTGCTCAGAACATTGTGCTGCAACATGGCTCGTTCAATGGTTTCATTGTGTTTCGGTTGTTTTTTTAATTTTGCTCTTAGCGATGACGTGACTTTCATTTAATAATTAAGAAATAAATTCGTTTGTTATCTTAAGTAGGTACATACATACATATTTGAAGATACAGAAAGTCAAGCAGCATTTGCATAAAATGTTAATTTCCGAATCAGCCCAAAATGACCCGCACTCTAGCCTGGTTTATTTTTGGTTTGAAATCTGCTCTCATTTCTCTTTCTCTGTAGCGTCTAGCCTGAGACAATTTGGTAGCGTCTTTTCACACGCTGCCTCGTGTCACATTTAGCAATACCATTGTTTTACCATTTCAATGTGGACTGCAGAAAAACGAAATTAAGCTCAAAATTTACACAAAAAGATTCGCATTTTAACTCGCTTAAACATGTTTTAATGCTGTGAGAATTGCAGCTCATTTGTAGGCTTTTATAAGAAGAAAAATTCATGTATTGTTACAATAGTTATTTATAAATATTTTAGTTGACAACGGTTGAATAAATTACTTTAGTTTTTATTATTATATACATAATATAATTTTTTCCCACTCTGGATAAATCACAATTGCAGAAAGTTGCCCAAGTATTATTCCCTAGCTCTTTTATTTTCTCACGCAGTACAGATCCGAATAGCAGTATTTTATTTTCGTTTTCTTTTAATTGTTAAATTGAAAACCTAAGTAGCACAATGTTGCCTTGCCCCTATGCGATCGCCTATCTGACTGATGTTATCTGCTGCCTGCTGACGAGATTTCTATAAATAGAATACTCTACCTTTACCTGGTTGTTCAAACACAGATTGGCAAGCGGCCTAGGGAGCGAGAGTGAGAGTGTGGCACATACATGATGTATCTATGCTCAGAATTCAACTCCGAATCATATCTTATCTGTGGAGTAAGTTTATCACAAACAACCGGATTGATAAGGGACTGCCAACTGTTGGTAGTTTGTGCATCCAAAGCTACACAGTTGCAGCATGAGTGTTGCACCAACATCCGCTGTAACTCTACAGTTATTTGTCTTGCTCAGTTCGTTCAACCCGAACACAAACACGAACCCTTCGCCAGTCCAGTCATTACCAAACAAAAAGCGCAGGCTCAAAGCCAACAAAACAATAATGAAAATAATAAAACGAGTAATAGTAAAATAAAACCCTAAAGGGTAAATTCAAATGTAATGCGACAAACAAGCCCAACTCGCCACTCGACGCTTGGCGCAACAAGCGAGTCGAGTCGAGGAGGTCAGCAGACTCTGCCTCCACCTCTGGCCAACAAGCTGGAGGGTCAAGCGTGGCCGACATGCAACATATGCCATGTTCCTGTGGCCACTTCTTGAGCTCACCGATGAGTCACGAAACCCAAAATGTCCCGATTGGAATCCCTGAAAAATTGAGACACTGCAATTAACCAGTCGACCCGACCTGATTTGTCCGTTATACAACACTTCGATCCAGTTCCAGTTCCGAGTCACGTGCAAAGGCAAAGCAGTTCTCTCGTCTCTCTTTGTATGTCTCTTTCTCGCTTGTCGCAGAGTGAGGCGCATGCGCGACCTCCTTAAGCTGGGCATGCCTCACTCCTTTTCGACGTTGTTGTGTTGTTGTTGCTAATTATGCTGCGCAACAATAACAACAAGTTGCCGATTTGCAGTTTTGCTCAACTTTTGGGCTGCAGCTGCCAACGGAGTTTGCAGTTTGCTTTTTTGCTTTTTGGTTTTTTTTTTTTTATTTTGCTTTTATATTCTGTTTTGTTACCATTTGCTGATTTATTTGCTGCATATTCCACACACTGCCTTGCCCATCCCTTGCCACAGTGTGTCACCCCTCGATGCACTCGAATCGTACTTTTGCCTTCACTCCAATGACTCTGAATATTCGAATATATTCCTCGCCACACACATTCGCATTCACACACCTCAAGAGCAGCTGCTGCCGTCGTGCAATTGCAATTAGTTGTGGATTATGGAAGGGGTTGCTCCACAGGCATCGGAATAGACAATAGAAACTCCTATTTTGTGACACTCATATATATCCATGAACGTAAAATTTTCAAATTGAAACTAAATATTAATTTCAATTAAAATTCATTCTATCAATTGTTAGTGTATCCTCGGAAGAAGTTGTAGGTTTTCAAAGCAAATAACGTTTGTGAAGTTTCTAACGACGTTCCCAAAATTGTACATTGAATGTAATATCAAGAGCTAACATGCTTTCTTATATGAGAAAAATTTAGTCAATAAACTACAGATAATTGCTGAGAGGTTTTATTACCAAACTCACATAAAAAGTTACTTCCCTTTAATAAAGTTAGTTACTACTGAGTTTTCTACTTAACGAAGTCAGTACCAATTAATATCTGACTCCTTTAGAGAATCATATAATTAAATTTACTTTTGAAGATCAGTCATTTATTAACTCCCAGATATGAAATATGCTTTCAAAAAATCGTGCAACAGTCCATAACATACAATATTTTGCTTTTGGAAAAATCAGCTTCGCATATGCCTTCTGCTTTTGTGTTTCCCATGAGCTCTTCAAGCCTTGTTGACGTTCAAATGGCAATGACTTTCGAAGTCGGACAGCCAGACGACACATTGCTATAAGTAGATCGAGAGAGAGGCGGTGGTCTGTGCAAGGGTGAGGTGACAACGTGCATCGTTTGGCTGGCGGACCTCCAATTAGGCACATCCACAGCTAGAATCTGAGTCGCAATGGGAATCATCAACGGCATCAACAACAGCAGACGACGTTCGTCGGCGTCATCTAAATTAGCGCCAAAGTGCGCATTTAAATTTTATGACAGGAAAGTAAACAAGCTCAAAGATGCATACATATACTCTATATAGAAGGCAGCCAAAGCAGACGTGTTGTTGCAACAACTACTACTTACGTGGATCCGATGCCACCGTGTCAGCATCCCCAGCCATACGCCATGAAAAGCGAAAGCAAGTGCCATCATTAGAGACGGCGTCCGTTCGCCATCTCCATCTCCATCTCCATCTGTTACACCACGTCTCTGTGTTTTCATCTTGTGCTACCGCTAGTTTTAATGTTTTGATTTCTGGTGTCGCTTAATGGGCAACTGCCACTGCCACTGTCGCTGCCACAGGCTGTGTGGAAGGCGCAGACGCAACCAGAAGATTTATGGGCAATTGTAAATCTCGTGCGTGTGCAGATGCAGATTTGGAAAGAGCAACGAATACCAGGGGAACAAGACGCGGCGCATTTTCGAAGGGAGGAACAAGAAGTATGCAAAGTTTATTATTAAGTTTTCGATCGAGAAATATACACACATTGCATTAAAGTCTTAGTCTTGTATACACCCAAAAGCTGCATGGGCGTTTCTTTGCTCCTCCTCCCTGTTCACTGCCCACTCCTCTCGCTATAGGATTGTAGATTCTCACAGGGCCATAAATAATATGGGCGCTCTTAATTAAAATCTTTGTATTAGCATTGGGTTTGCCCATTTGTGTGAAATATTTCTCTGACACTTTGGTAAATGAATGCGCTTTGGTTTTTTGATAAATGCCCGGCACATTTTTGATAATTAATATGATTTTTATAGACATGCAGAGCGGGCATGACCCCTAAATAGACCGAAACTGGAACACAACTTGAACAAACCAACGAATCTGATTTTATTTGATTTGATTTGAATTGCGCTGTTGTCCAAAACGAGAGAGGGAGAGTAGTATTTATAAGTACATATTCCAAACAATATGCCGCCATGTCGAGAGCTGTTAATAGAGCGCAATAGAATTCCTAGAACGCGGAGAAACTCCTTCAGACTGTTCTATGTCAATATGTGGCTGCTGCTGTTGCGGTGGTGGTGGTGGTAGTGATGGTGTAGCATGAGGCAAGTTCGCTGTCAATCACAGCGATCCCACAAAAAGGGGCGAGATTTAATTGAATTTGAAATAATCATGTGCAAGTTTTAGCTTGAAGTCTGCCTCAGTCTTTCAGCTCTGACAGCTCAATGACGTTTCAAATTGAGCAACGACACGGCGCATTTGTAAGTGCCGCTTTGCCACAGTCCCGAGAAAACGATTTCAAGTTTCTCGTTCAGCTTTACCTCAATATTTTATCATCGATTGATTTTGGAGTTGCAGTTTTGACACTCACGAATGTACAAATGTATTTAAATCGCGCTTAAAAGTAATACAACATTTCGTTCACAAAACAAAATACTTTTATATTCAAAGAGCAATACGCCATTTATTAATCAAATATACCAATATACCACATAGACATGGCAACATCGACAGCAGAACATCATGGGAGATATGTGTTGCCAGTAATATCTCTGTCAGTTTAGAGCATTAGCTTTAATTGGGCACGCTGTCCGAGTGTATAATTTAAAAAGGTGTTGGAGAAATGATCATAAATAATGAAAGTATAATTATGTTCGGGTGTAGAAACACGAATCTCGTTTTAATGGTTCTCTTATGACTGTAATTACATATTCCCTCTGATATTGTTGACTGTGGGAGACTTTGTTGCTCATCTTGTTAGGGAAATTGTAATCTTTGTGCATTTCAAAGTTGTATTCGCGGTGTGAGCTGCAGCTACGATTGTATATTATAAGGTTAACGATAAATAAGTCTAGACTAGGGAACTTGGTGACGTCTTTTCTGCTTGACTGCAAACTCCACATAAATACAAAAAAGTATCTACTAGATATTTGCCCGTATGCACTCGTAGATACATTTGTATCTGTTTGTGGTGAGTGTCTGTTTTTGACTGCCGTGATCAACTTTGACCTCTTTTGCGACTGCCAAGCCTCATTTGATTGCCAGAGTTTATGTTTATGCTTTTGCTTTGCTTTTGCTTGTCTCTTTTTCCATTTTTGTGCATTTTTCAAGTCTGCAAAACCGGTCTATTCGCCATCTCAGTCCCGCTCTCGCCGAGTCTGTTGCCCTCTCAGTTACCACTTTTCAAGTTTACCAACTGTTTGCAGTCGTTAGCCCGCTTGAAAGCCCCAACAGCCAACGACAGCAGCAGGAACAACAACAATGTATGCGGCCTGACCAACTGTTGACTAACTGACTCCAACTGACTCTCTGTTGATTCTGATGCTCTCACATGGGGCATATGCACTTTGTTGAATACCATTTAATGCTCCTTTTCAGTCTACTCCTTTTAGGGTATCTGCATTCGCATATTGGCTTGCAGTTTCTCCTTTTTTATTTTTTATTTATCTTGCACCTTGTTTATACATAAAAATATTTTCAAGCTTGCAGTTTTTTGTTTTTTTGTTTCTTTAGTGCTACTTTGTGCCTGACTTTCTTAAGCCTGCGCCTTTTGTGCTCGATTATAATTTGATGTGTGCGCTTTAATAAAAATAACTTGGTTAACTTTGTGGTCTTGGCGGAAGCGCTCGACGTACCTGACACAATCCGAAAGGATCTCTGGTCAGTTCGCTGTTCCTTCGTTCCATACATACTCGCAGCTATTCTCTCGAGCTCCGTCTGCTTAACTCTCAACTTTCCCATTGCACTGTGGGCAATTGTTTTGGCGCGTGTTTTTCGTGTCGAACAAGTTTTCCATGGTGTTTTTCCTGCACGATCGCTGACCAATTCATCGCCGTTTATATTGTACCTCTGATGCTCTGTGCCCGCGAGCAGTTTTCCCATTTTCCTTTTGCGCTGTGGCGTGCGTCGATCCATTAGCGCTGGACATGGCCAATTTACACTTAAGGGCCTCCTCTCTTGACCGGGACAAGTTTCACAGCCGCCAGCGCATTTCGATGGCGACCCGATCGAGATTAACACCAACTCCAATGGACACACGAGACACCACGTAGCAAAGCCGTTAAATCGCCTTCCACAACGCCAAATGCTATGTTGCAGTTGTGTAAAGTACACAAAATACACTCGAATTACATGTTCAGACTGCTTGAGAGATGACTTTACACATAAAAACCTCAAGTTTCAAAAAGATTTTGTCGGATTTTTCTGGGTTAATACTCTTTGCTGCATTTACAATAATTATGTGTTTCTTTCGAGTTTCAACCAATTGGAATGCCATTATTGCTCAAACTCAATTAAAATCGATGCTTGGTGTATTACATTTTCGAGTTCTAGCATAAATTAGAGTTCTTTGGCGATGTACAATTCTGGCTATACAATTTTTATTTATGATCATCTTATGATCTTGAAATAGGATAGCAATTTTGGGTATCTTGATTACTTTTATTAGGCGACTTTGACTTTGACTTACGATTTGCATATGAAAGTATTCTTAATAATATTACGCAAAACACACTTTATCTTGCGGCCTTTTAGGGTTAACATATCTTAACTCCCCTGCTTGATCTTGACTTTGCCTCACGTTATTACTACTCTGTCTTATGAATAGCATCATTTAAAAATGCCATAAGATTTTATCTATATGTGCGTTCGTGACATATTTTGTATTTAAGAGAACTGTACCCCCATGTCTCAGTCTATTTATCTATTGCTATTCCGATGTTACGTGTAGAAACATTTGACTTTAATTGCGAACTCGACAAACATGACTGTATTTGCATGCGATCCAGTCATAAATGTCGCCTTCGGTCTCCGCCCCCGTCTCTGGTCGCCATTACATTGACACTGAATATCATTTAAGATGTAATATTTTGCTTTTGTTGCACTGCTCTTGTGTTATTGTTGTTGTTCGTTTTACAGTAATTAAGTTTACGAGCTTTTTGAATGAATTTAAATTGTTTTGCGCCTCGACAGCAATTATGATGACTGGTCGCAGTCTCTTCATCTCCCTTTCTCTCTTACTCTCTTTCTTTAACTCCGGCTGATCTCAAGTTGACTATGTCAAGGGCTTTCTCTCTGAAACTTAATTGCATTACGCAAGGTTTAGTTATGCTTTTAACTGTTCTTTGCTAAAGAGAAAAAAAAAACAATTATGCGAAACACAGTGAATGGCAGAGCAAAGACAATAAGACAGAAATAACAACAACAAAGCCCCAGTTTGGCACTTCTACGTGTGTTTTTTTTTGTTTGCAGTGATTTATGCACAGTATCCCACCCAGCGAAAACAACAACAGCAACATTAGGCTGACGCATGCATATTGCTGAAACTAAATACATGCATGTCGTATGCTGGTGTCCGTGTCTCGACTGTGTGCGACTTTTCATTTATCAATTTCAAAAGTAACGGCAACAAAGGTGTGATTCAGGCGAAGCACAGTTTCGTGTGCGGGATCTTAACTCAGGCTTGCGTTTTACATTTGGCATTTGCCATACATGCACAAACAAACATACATACTTATGTACGTATACATATGCATATGTATTGTATGTATTTTCTTGTGCATGTTTGAAAACGTGACAATTCCTATTGAAATGCGGGAACGTATAAGAAGGAAACATGCACATAAATATTGTTTGTAAGTGGAGCGAGAAGTAAAAATGTTTATGTGTAAGTGTTGGTGACCATTGGGGGATGTCACATTGAATAGTCTCTCTTGTTCATGTTGTTTTGCAGCACTCCCTTTATGTTTAAGTTTATGTATGTATGTGTGTGTGGGGAGAGCGATCATAAATAAATGTCATAATGCAATAAAAGAGAAATGTGTCGCAGACGGCGACGACATGGACACGCGACCCAAGGCGAAATGCATTCGCATTTAAAAACACATATGCACATATTCACACCCACACTTATGCACGATTATTTAGTAATACCATGTCGAAAGGCAATCCAGTTTCGTGGCAAGAAATGTGCAACGCATTTGCGTGTAGAATGCACAAGAAGAAGTTGAAAATGCAAACTTGCAGTCAAAGATTAAATATGCATACATCAAGTAAATAAGTATTTAAAATCTTAAATGTATGTACGCGAATACGAATGTGTGTGTTAGGTGGGCGTATTTCAAGTTAAATTGCACATCGCGCCAGTCAAAGAGTTGGGCAGGTCGACTATAACTGTAATATTTTATATCGCAAAGTGTGGGAACAATTGTCATACGGAGCAAACGTTCCCCACAACTGCTGTTAATTTCAAAACGTTTCCGAACACCAAGCAATCCATAAATTATGTGTAACCTCTAATATCACAACGCAATCAGCGCTTTATAATATCCGTTGGTGTAAATTGATGTGGAAATTAAAGCAAATTATGAAACACGCGAATTGAGCGAATATTTCTACTTTTATTTGTCGCCCCTAGAAATGTTTTGGTTTTTTTTTTTGTGTGTATGCGAATTATCGCCTTGCTAACTTTAGGCTGAGTTCACAATCGGGAGTCCCAGACGCCCACGCAACAAAGAACTTGTATTCTCGTTTCAATTGTCTTGTATTTTTGCAACCAAAACGCGCTCAACTGAAACCAAAACTAGAACATGGGACTCTCGCCTCCTTCGGCTTCTGGGTGCGATCCAAGCCAAGTATGCGACCCGTGTGACATGTGACAAACGCTGAAAATGGCAAACACTTTTTCAGTTTCAGTTTTGGGCGACAGTCAGTGAAGTTAGCTGCGCAGTCGGAAGAGTTGGTTTCAAGTTTGGATTGGATTAGACATACGACGAGTATTTATTATATATGTATGTGCATATTTACTTATGCATATTTCTGTGTGTGTGTTTGTACTCATGTATCACACGCTTTCTTTTTTTGCCCAGTTCGCTCTTTCCGGTCAGTGATTCTTTTTGCTGGCTTCCAGTTGGGTGAAAATTATAGTTTATGATTATAATTAATACAGTTTAATGTGTTGTCGGACCCAAAAAAAAAAAGAAACAGAAAAACACAAAGCAAAACTTTGCGCAGTTTGGCAACTTTCGCTTTTGATTTTTAAGAGCGTTAAGAACGAACTTATAAAACAGTTTCTAATTTGTATTTGCGGCACCTGTGTAGTTTAAATAATTTTTGAAAGCCCACCTACAGATTTTTAAAAATCTGCAAATGCGAATATTTGAAATCATTTGCGGCAACTGTACATAAGTGATCCACTCCAGTTTGGTGTTAAGAACTGAAATATGATATTAATTTCAAACCTCAAGAGCACTTAAAGATGAAGCAAACTGTTAGAAAAAAAATCATTTGAAATTCACTGTTTCCCAGAGATTGGCTGTTGTTTATTTGCTTAGCAAACAAACGTATAAAAAATCAAAGATCCCCAAAAGTCAAGTTATTGTCTTTGCATTGACTGCAAAAGTTATTAAAACAATACATCGCATTAAATTGGTTTCGTTCGCTTGCTGGCGAAAGATGCTCATAAATTTCAAGAAGACAGTTCGTAGCTTGTCTCTCGAGTCCCGAGGGTTGTATTTGTTTATTTTTTGGTTTACTGGAGGGCTTAACTGCAGATAAGCGGCGACTTAACAAGACCACGCTCCATTCCGTGGGCAATGGGATAAATAAACGGCCACAAGGAGCGCGTTCCGTCGACCGTGCCAGACAGGGAGTCCTCAAGGGTTGTCACAACAACAAGAGCAGGGCGTGGTTCGATGTGGCCTGGCAACCTAGAGTTGTGCTGTTGGAAGCTAAGTAATGAAATCAGCGAACTGTGCCACAGACCAGGAACTAATCCAGATGGTCCCACGATAAATACGACTTGCACATCAGCCCTTTCGCTCTCGATGTCCTGGCAGCTGCCGTGTGCTCCTGGGGTTAATTCCAGTTTCCTTCCGCATGCAAGACGCGTGCGGCAGTCACATTACTCAACAGGCTGCGCCGCAGGATGCCCAACAAGAAAAAGAAAAAAAAACACTAGCGTTCTTAATTTCATTTACTTTTATTTTCTTTTCATCGCGGGGGTTTCCCTTTATTTTATTTTATTTTTTTTTTCTACGTCTCCAATTCTACTCAAAAATTGATGCAATGCAAATAGAAAGTGAAATAGAACGTTAAAAAAGGGAGGCGGCCCAATGAGATTTCATTATAAACAGCGTATGTTTACATTTTCTGGTCTTGTTTATCCAACAAACTGTAGTAGACGTGATTCACCCTACTGTTCCCACCGATAAAACATTCCTAGTCATATGCACTCCATTTGCGCTCTACTTCGTTTACTTTCTCTGACAGCCTGCTTGTCTACCAGATTGCGCTAGCATCGCTACTTCCGAGGGGTAGCATTACAAATTGCTCGAGTGATTCAATTTCGATAATGTTTCAAAAGGTTCCAGTTGCACTTTTGGCGGGGGGTGCTCTGATGTTTGTGCTGTGTGTTGCGGCATGTGGCATGTGCCATGTCCATAAATTTCCACATACGACACACAATAAACACCGAAATGGAAATATAAATATACGCCTATATAGTAAATTGCATACTTCAAGTAGTTTTGATTTGTTGTGTAGACGAAAATTTGATTACAAAATTTATTGCACTTGATTGATGGCAATACTCGTATAAAAGTGCCAATTAAATTTGAAAGCAACGTAAACATAATAAAATGAAAGTAACGAAATTAAAAGTGTTTGGTAAATACGATTATTGTAATACCCCCAAGATCATGATAATATATTGTCGATCTATTCTGCCTAGAACGTAGCCAGAGAATTACCATGGCGACAACTGTCTTGATTATATATAAGGTCTCTTTCTTGAGTTGCCCCTGTAAAATGTAGAAAATTTGGAACCGCCCCCGGTTTAGATGAGACGTTTTTATGTGCGATGTGCGTGATGGCAGTAATTACCACGGCTTCCACATGTTGCGAGTTGCGAGTTGCCAGTTGTCAGTTTTGTGAGTTGTGAGTTGTTTGTTGTTTGTTGTTCCCTGTGTTGTCAGCGACAAAATCTCCGATGCTGGCTGTGGCCATAAAGTCAAGAGCATGTCGAAAAGTGATAATCGACAGTGTTGAGAATCTAGCGGTACAGATAGATAGATGTTTATTAATTTTTCCCTCCTGCCGAAAAAACTGTAAATTTGAGATGAATGCCACCAAAGAAATGGGAATTGTCACGAATTGCTTCGCACAGGTGACTCCAGAGTGAGCGAGCAAGAGAAGCCATCGAAGCGAGACGCACTACTTGAATGCGTATTTCTCCGCATATGTACATACATACATATGTATATATACATTATATATCGTGTTGTCTGCCGCCCACTGCACACCCCCACTCGGGGCACACTCCTCCGCCATTTAGAGTGGCCAAAGTGTAGCCAATAAGTAGCGCACCCATAGATAATAAAACGCGCTACAATGCGATCGAGAGTAAACATTTGAACAAAACATAATTGGCACACAAAAAAACAATGATTACAACAGCACGAAACTCGACCACGATATACTCATTATACTTGCAGTCGAGAAATCGGATTGCTTCTTTAAGTAAAAAGTGGGATCATAACAGAGAGAACCAAGTATCACATTTAATTTTTGTGATAATTATGTTAATTAACCACATTCCGATAAACAAATCAACTCAGAGACTTCAATGTACATTTCTCTTAAATGTGGAATATAATTCAAACTGACTAATAAAATATTCTGCGATTATATTTTGAAACTCATTAGCTGGCGGCATTAATCAAATATTTGGATTATAGTTAAACAAGAAATATTAAAGGAGAGTTCCTAATCCGTACATCAATATGAACAGAGCTTGTTATTTTTTTGAGGAAAGTCAACCCTTTTCAATGCATAAATTTGTAGATTAATCTCTAAGTCAGATCTTATTGCTGACATTGCCTTTTGAATGATGCATTTGTAGCAGGCGAAGCCACTCTTTGTTTGCCGTAAATGCGTGGTACAAATAGCAGCTAACAAAACGGAAGCTAGCCGAAATTGAAGTAACTGACGACAGATACGACCAAACGAACGAAACGCACGGAACGACAGACAATGACAATTAATGCGTGACACAGTGAAAAAGCTAGACGAAAACAGGGGGTCCAATGTGTTCAATAGATAAGTTGTCGGAGGGCGGGGAGTTGAGGCGGGGCGACCCAAAGAAACACCGCAAATTGAACGACGCGTCGTCGTCGTGTTGTTGTCTTCGCTGTCACATGCGAGTACAGCGACATCGGCAACGACGGCGTCTCGACAATAGACCCGACCACAAATGTAAAAGCGCAAAGGCAGACAAAACAATCGATGTCACTCCCCGCCCAACTGGTTATCCCGCAATTGAAATGGACTCTTAAGAGATGACGGAATTCGATATCGTCATGCTATATGTTTTGTGCTTTTCGAGCAGAAGTAAGAGCAGACATTGTAGCCAGCATTAGTTACACTTTGGTTCCAACATTGATTGCCCAGCTCAGATAATGAAACTTCCATATCTCCTGGTCTTAATCAAAATTGTGCAAATAACAAAAGTGACGTCAAGAACATTCAACTCCACTGCATTTCCTCAATAAAGCAAATTATTAACTGCCTTAGTCTGCCAACTATTTATAAAGTTCTTTGTAATGCTCCCAACAATTTCGATAAGTTTTTACGCCTTGCAATGGCTAAATTTCTCCCTTGTGAACAATATTTCAATTATAATACGAGATTTCGATAGCTTAATGGACTTCAATGCATGTTTCCCACTGTGATCCATCAATAAGCGCTTTGCCTACTTTATGCTGATAATAAAACTTAATGTTTGTTGACATTCCCAGTTACTCTAAATTGACGATCAGCCCCAAATGTGCGTCGGAATACTTCCATTTTCAATTGAAATAATTGTGAGATTTGATCAAACAGAAATTATGATTTGCTCTGCATAATTGAATCAATTGAAAGAGGGCAGCTGAAATATAATTATGTTGCCCAAAATTGTTGCTCTTAACTGCTCGACTGCAGTTGTACTCAGCAATCGACGAAAGAATGTAAGAAACTTGCCAAAATGTATAGTCAAACTCCATGAAATATTGGGAAAAAGCTTTCGAGGGTTTTGTTGAAGATTTTATTGAGTTGTTTCTAGGAAACCGAGTCGTATATACCCAATAATGCTCTGTAGTCTGTTGGTCGGCATAGTTCGGTGCAGTACATAATTAGTGCATTAAAACAAATTCGGGGAAGAGCAAAGTTTGTAAATGGAACTGTGGCACAAAGCATTGCACAGATTTTCCCTCGCCAGCATAAAAAAAGAGGGCTCCGAATGCAGTTCATAAATAAGCGAGTAGCTGCAGACGCGGCTGCTGTTGTTTGTGGAGGAGGGTAGAGGGAAGGCGCCTCAAGTAGCCACGACTCGGTAGCATGCAATTGAAAGCTTCCATAAGTCGCCAGTGATTTCAAGTGGGGCGGCGTGGGGCAAGCTCTGGCTGCGCCTGCGCCCCAAGCACTTATGGTATGGATCGATGTCAATCGACTGCCATTAGGGGCACTTAACAGAGACAGCAAGAATAAAAGAAACAGTCAATAGAAATTGGTTTTAAATGTCCACTTCCAATAAAAAGTTCATTTCGCATGCTTCGGCTCAGCTGTGATTCGTTCGGGCAGGGTTCACATGAGTCACGACAAGATCGATCGCCCACTCCACGCCCAACTCAAAGATTTACTGTGCGAGTTTAAGCACAGCAAACGGAAGCCACTCGAGAAGAATGAGAGGCAGTCGCAATGCCACTGGCAGCCGAGGAATGCCACTTGAGCAGCCAGCGACGCCAGCAAAGTATTTGTATTCATATTGGTATTCGTGCGATTGCTGCGGAAAACTGGAGGCAGAAGGCAGAAGGCAGACGCCCGAGAAAAGCAAATTAGCAGCTGCCGCAAGTTTCATAATTGAATGCAAACTGCAAGTTGGCAAAAACATAAACGAGCACTCGACTGTTGTCCGCCACGCCCATCTGGACGAAGCACACACAACAACAGATTGCAACATTCACATGCCACTGCAGCCAAGTGTCGCACATCATTGGCAACAAATGTTGCATGTCGGTGCCTCAATTGTCGTTTGTGACGAATTTCCACTTGATTTATGCATTCACATTGTGCGTTTTTCATATGCCACATTTCCCCATTTCGAATCGTCTGATGCCGCCGAGATTTTTATGAGTAAATCAAAAGCGATTCATTACCAACATTGTGCTACATTCTCAGCGCCAAAGTGCAACAAGTCTGTTTGCCATCAGCCGCCATGGAGCGTGTTTTTTAACTATTGCACTCGACAGTATATTGCTACAGTTGCAATTTGAATTATGGTTTTACTAGCACGTTATTGCAGGAACCCATGCCTACTATAGAAAGACTAAGACACTATAGATCTTTTGAATAGACAAAAACAGTTTGACTGATAATAGAATAACAACTAGTGGACTTTTAGAATTGAGGAAAAAAGCATAAATAATTACTGCTTTGTATAAAACTGCACTGACAAATTTGCTCGCCTCACAGGAAGAGAGAGTGAGAAACAGTTCTTAATGATTTCAATTGGCTGAAAGATCTCTCCAAGAAATCTGGCAAATGAACGAGCACAACAATAAACTCTTTGCGGTATAGAAAGTTGTTTATTGAACTTGATGGCACAGCAGCAGGGTGATCTTCACTTCTGGGTGTTGCAACATTCAATTGTCAGTGACAATGGCCTCGGATTATTGAAAGATGTCAATCAAAGCAACTGGAGCATAAGCAGCCACAAACGACAACAACAATACGAAAAGTATCCACTCGACAGGGCCAAGGCATTCCGAGCGATAAAACATGTGTTCCTATATATGTGCATACCCGCATCTATATACTATAGACGTGTGTGAGTAGATTTGTGTGTTTCGATGTAGGAACTTGAACACCAAAAGTGGTGCCTGGGTTTGGGACTGTTTGCCGCAATTGATGGATGCGAAAAGGAAACGAAAAAGAAATCAATCTGTCGATGGAGACGCTGCGGCCCCGTTTTGAATATTGTTGTTATCCAACTTGGGAGAAAGATGGAGCGACGGGATGCAACTGAAAGCAACCACACAAATAAATGATCGTAAGAAGACACCAACGCGTGCTATTGTTGCTTTCCCATTTCCCCCACCTCTCCCTCTCTGTATGTTTCGCTCTCTGTAGTCTGTAGAATGCATTCAATCACTTCATTTATTGCTGAGTCTGGGGACTCGGCTTCATCTGCATGCATTCATCTTGATGTTGATGCTGTTGCTGTTGCCTAACTCAAAAATATTTTATTTACTCTGCACTTATGACCCCCATGCCGGCGCTGCCTGTCGCCGATCGGGTTAAGTGAATCTGATACCGTCTCTCGCAGTGTGTATCTGTATCTGTGGTTGTATCTCCGTTCGTTGCTGCATTTGCATCTCGCTGCGGATGCTGAGCTCTTTGTAAGTCAGTTGTATGTTGTCTGTTTGCCGGAGGCTACTCAGAATGTCAATGCAACGACAAACACGAGACCAGCGATCTCTCTCTCTCTCTCTCTCTCTCTCTCTCTCTCTCTCTCTCTCTCTCTCTCTCTCTCTCTCTCTCTCGCTCTCTGTCTCTCTCTCTTTCTCTCATTCCCTCGTACCGTCTCTTTCTCTATTGCCTCTTGACCGAACACCCCTGCATCTCATCTATGCATAAGTATACTGCAGCTGCTGCGGCAACTAAACTCCATAGATACTTTGGATGTGTGCAGTGATGGATTGTGTCCCTGGCCCCATACATACATAGCGCCCAGCTAAGTTTGTGGCGGATTTGTGCAGCAGTAGCAAAGTCATCACAGAAGCACAGTGGTTCAACCTACTGAGAAAATAAAAAATCAAATAAATTATAATGCTTGACTTGAAATTAATAACTGCACATTTATGTGTAATTAATTAATTAAATTAAATTACACATATTTTGAATTATTTATTTTCAATCTGTGTCAAATTTAAAATGCAATTGAATGCGCAAAAACAATACATTTCAATTATAAAGAGATAATTTAAGGTCACAAATTATTTACTAGTATTTAAAACTTACTTAGCAAACAGTATTTTAGAAAACTTAACTCATTTATTATTGCTGTTATTTTTTTCATTCAACCCTAATAAATAATATTCCCTTTCACTTTTGTTGTTTCCTATTTTGATAATAGATTTTAGCTATCCCACTGTACGGAATTTTGTATGAATTATTAAGTATTTAAATTTAATTGCAATAAGAACAATAATCAAGCTGACTATTTGTATAGTACCTGTAGTAATATTTTAAATATTTTACAAAACAATAACTTTTGATGTTAGCACGACCCACTGTGCGTTGAAGCTTGACACCGATTCAATGGCAGCAGCAACGACAACAACAAAAGTGTTTAGTTGCAGTTGCAGATACATTCACACACACGCACAGTTTGAGTGCTTGAATGTATCTTCTTTTGTTTGGTGCCTTGTCGCCGATCTTTAATTGCAGAATTGTGTTGTGCCGACCCATAGACGAGCATGAATGTGCTGTGTGGCGGTGTGGCTGTGAGGCTGTGTGCAGAGCCCGCCTTCTCCACTGCTCGCCTCGGCGTGTCTCGATCGTGGTGATTAATTGACGCTAGTGTCGCGCGAGTTGCGCGGGTTTATTAAAAGGATTACAAGATGTGAATGTGCGAGGCGACTCCATAAATGCGACTAGCAACTGGGCGGCGACGATGTGGGCACCGCCACGAGATGCTGCCCGTAATAAGATTAATTACGAGTGCCTCGCTGGCCCTAAAGAGCCAATACAACATACAATACATATATGTGCATATAAATGTACGTACTTATTTGTATTTGTGACAATATTTTGACGTGACAATTACAAACTAAAGTCGGCCATTGTGTTGGCCAAGTGGCTCATTAATTAAAAAGCTTCAAGATCAGCATAAACTTCGACTACTTCGACATATACACGACTATTGTTCGTTCAATCCCCCAGAGACGTGTCTAACTGTAATCCTTGCTTGACATTTGCATATTTACATTTTGTATGCTGTTGACACGCAAACCCGCCGGGGCGAAATAAGTGTCATCAGGGGCGCAAATAATTGGCATTTAATAGAAGGACAATAGCGTTACGCCAATTAGCTGAAAGTGGCCCAAAGGGTCGCACAACCATCTAGCAATATATATTAATAGTTCTGAAATGCGTTCATCATATTCATCCGCCCTCCCAATGTACTACTGATGAATGAGACCCTTTTGCGCCTGACTGCGAAGCATTTCCGTCTGCCTTTTTGTATTCCTTGTGACGAGGGCGAGACTGAAAGTGAAATCCGCAAATGTTCCGCGCAAATATGCAATTTATTTTACTTTTAATGAATCTTTGTTTTTCTGTTGTTTCTACTTTTAGTATTTTTGCGAATGCTGATGATGATGATGTCATGCGCTGAACATACACACACACACACTCGCACACTATAAATCAGCGGCCGATCTCTCTGCGTTTACGCTCATGCTCAAGTCTGACAGCTGGAGACCTGACTCCAACTCCATCGCTGGATGTGACTGCGACTGCACGCCGGCAGGCAGACAGCGAATGAAGTGGAGCAGCTGCCAGAGATTAGTCAGTTTTAGTGAGTGGCGGCGGGGCACTGGCGCACTTTAATTCCCTCGGGGCCAGGCCAAGCTGCTCAACTGGTTTTCTCGCTGGAAGTGTGCTCAAAGATCAAGGTGAGTTTCGAAATAGACGCTTAGAATTCAGCGCGTCGCTATTCTTAATATGTTCACTACCAATTGGGAATTTCAAAAGCAACATTACATAAGAATCTTATGAAGTGAACATGATCAAAACATTGCGCGTAACTATCTTCAGCTTAGAGGTCAGTCACATAACTGAACCGAACAATTCTGCAAAAGAATCAGCAATTTTTGCCAAAGCAAAAAAGAAGATTCCACAATGAAACCGCAAAATTTATGAAACACTAAAACTGAAGAAGAGGTCTTAACCCTCATACCCACTCTCAGACCCATTTCCCATTCTCCGCTTAGCTGGCCGCAGTCGCCGTGCGATTTTCTTCATGTGGAAGATACAAGCTACAAAGATACAAGATCTTGTTTCCCAGCAAACAGAATTGCTGGCATTGCACTTACATAAATCCAAAAAGAAAACGCACAATTGCTTGTGTTAAGCTAAATACTCTTAGCTAACAGGAAATGCAACATTGCTCTGCAATTTGCCAGCAATCTGAAGGAATTCTCTGCAGGCTGTGGTGTTCCCGTAACCCAGCATAGTAGTAGATGGCTCTATGGCACTCTTAGAAAACCAGTTTGACATGATTGATCGCATGCCAGATCATTATAAGCTCATAATGTTTACTTAGTCACACGTTAGCAGCTGATTTGTTTACTTGCCCATTGGCTCATGCGAACCATGGCCACTTAAGTGTTCATATCCACGTAGTTCCTTCCAATCTCAATCTCAATCCCAATCGAAGTCGAAGTCTCTGCAAAGCAAAGCATGCTGTCACATATCATGCCCCATACCACATGCATGACTCACGAGTCACGCTTGAGAAAGGTACAACTAAAACGTAGACGACGTAAGAGAAAAGGCCCAAAAATGACTAAGTGCATATTCATGGCTTTTTTGTTGTTTTTTTTTTCTTCTTTTCTTTGGGTTGTTTTGCTGTAAATGGGCCGCCGAAGAATCAAAATAAAAACGCCGAGCGTGACTTGGGTTCCGCTCGCTTTGCTGCCGTTGCTGCTGCTGCTGCTGTCGTCAGTGGCTTGAGTTCATTCGCGGCATAGAGCTGACACTATCGAAATATATAAATTTGCATAAGTTTATGCTTTCTTCGCACTTCCACTTGGAATTTTCTAGTTGGCTATTTAACTACGTAGCCATAGTCTCAAAGCTTGTTTTTACTGACTGCTTAGCTAATCAACAAACTCAATCGCTTATTAACCATGGTCAGTAAATTGGTCTGCAGGTATTACTACCACTCTGATGTGCAGTTCTTAAAGTAGCCCCCCTTACTAACGTCGCATTCAATGCTTGAAAGCACTGCTAATTTTGCAAATTGTACTTTGATATAAACTGTAACAGCTTGCTTTACAGAAAACCGGGTCAGCTTCCGATATCCGCTTCCAATCAGCTAGTTCTGTAATACAATGTCGATAGTTAATTGATCTGAGTTTAAACCGGACAACTACTTACGTTTTATGCACAATCGTGCATTTTTAGTCTTGAGAAATGGTCAATAGGGTTTCCATTATGGAAACCCTAATCTCAATTGATTGTGACCAAAATATTGTTGTTAAGGAGTGAAGTAGGAATCTTTACGAGACAAATAAAGAAGTTAAATAATTATCAGCAATAATCCTAAAATTTGAAGTAGTGAATTCAAGAAAATGTAGCTTCCACTTGCGCATTAGCCCCATTGTTTTCAAATTCTTATTGGACATTTTTATAATAATATTCTTAAATATTAACATTCTTCAACAAATGACTTAATTCGCTTAATATTTAACTTATTTACTGAGTGTAGTAATGAATGTACTAACATTGTTTCTAAACTAAGCGCTGTTTTGGGCGAACAGCTGTTGGGCAGTGTGCACCTAATGCTGGAAAATAAATAAAATACCAACATTATAACATTACATTTGGAGCTAACATCAGTAGATAACATTCTGTAAAAAATGAGGCGCTAAATTTGAAAACAATGGTTGGAGCAACTCAGAAAATTAAACGTTTTCTTTTACAGTTGTACGCAATTTTACAATATATTTTGTTATAATTCAAATTTTCATATTCGATGGCCTTAGTAGCTAGTACTTCCTTCTTTTAGTTGTATTATTTTGTATAATAATTAAACACGTAAATAAATAAATCAAATTTTCATTTACTATTGATTGGTTTACTTTCATAATAATGTTTTAACAAAATCAAATCTTAAATTGGCGGAAATTATGTGCATTATAGCACATTGCTGGCCTGCTGCTCAAATACGAAACAAACCTCATTTGGCGGTCAACTTTGGGTAACAATTGCAGCAATTCCACATTCATATGTGCATTTATGTGCGCATTAAATATAATGATGTTTGTGGCGAGTCGATTTTGGCCCCTTGGCCATAGTGAGGCCGAAATGTTTTGGGTCACCTGACATTTAGTCGAAAACTGCAAAAGTTGAAATTGAATATTTAATTATTCATTTTTGTATGCACAAACAGTTGGCTGTTTGGTTGTAGCTGTTTAGTTTTATTTCGCTTTCTGTCATTTCGTTTAAAAATGGGTTTAAAAGTTTGGTATTTACATTCAACTTAGATTTATTTAATTTGCGAGTGTGGGTGTCTGATTTAATATAGAGTAAACAAGTTTGCATTGGAATAACTAGACATGTAATTGTATCATATATATGTAGGTATTCAAATAAGGTCCTTATGGCTTAAATTGATGTGCATATAGAATGGTACACTAGCAGTTGTGGTAACCCAATAAATCCAATAATTTCGTGCAGTGTAAACATGTGCCACAGTCAATGCCTGTGAGGGAGCCGACTTTGTTCCACTTCCTCCTCGCTTTGGCCTACCGCTAACACTATGTTTGCCGAAAATGTATCTGGCTTTTAATGCAGTGCAATTGGTGGCACTCACGCATGTTGCATGTTGCATGTTGTTGCCATGCTAATTAACAACCCGAGAATAAATTACGAGCATTTGGCTGAAAAATGCTAAAAGGACGCAGGACAGATAGCGCCCAAAATGGTGAGGATGGATGGTACCAGCTTTTATTTGGGCAGACTGACGACACCCAGGCCCAGCAAAACAATTAAATGCATGACCACTCCATGTTCGAGACCACACGGCGTATACGCACTGCGAAGCATGCGGCGGCATTAAGCATGCGCCTCGCGTTCCTGCGAATGATGGTGACATGTTGTCAGCGTTTTAGCGAAATTTGTTATGCAAATTGCTTATTAACTTTATGACTATCCCGTCCAATTGTCGACATTTTCAAAATGTCAATTAGATGCAGCGCCCCTAAACAATAAGAGCGCTCGCATAACGAATTGAAAGCCTGCTTGCTGCACTAGGCATAACACGGCCGTCATTTAAACGTTGCCCCGTTTGCTGGCTGGGGCTAGACTCGCATTAAATGCATATAAAATTGCCCGGCTTCGATTTTAATTTATGGGACACTAGCTACCTGTCGTACTGTGTCCTGTGTCCCGTATCCATTGGGAGTTCTCGGTGCGGCCAACTGGGCGACACGACGATGAGTTTGGCACCGATGGCCTGCTAATGACATTGCCAGTATCAGCAATGGCCTTTAGTTTAATTGAAAAATTTCGTTTTGTGTTAGCTAATGGCAGCTGTGTAATTTATGATGTCAGTTCCAGTTGCCGCAGGTCGAACAATTCTTGTTGCTCTCACTGTTCGTGTGTTCATGTGTTCTATTGAACTTAAATTATTACGAAAATTGCACTTTATATCACAATAGGTTTATAGCAGCATTTGCCAAATAAAAGTGTTTGGCAAAGAGAATAGATATTTTAGCAGTAGATAGATTGTACAAATTTACAATTTAAGCTTGAGCGAGTTAAATAGCATTTTGCCAGAGATTGTACAGAAATGAATGCAAAGAGAATAGATATTTCAATATCAAATAGGGTTTAAAGACATTTAAAGCAAACGGAAAGTTCTAATTGAAGCTGAAGCAACTTAAGCGGAGATTTGTTCATTGTCGTATTTGCGAAAATATTTCATCGCAACTTTAATCCTTTTGCTGTGCGTTTCCACCTTAGAGACTGCAGTTCATCATAATTGGTTTTGTGTTCACAGAAAGTTTGAATAATTGCCAGTCGCCGGACAAAGTGCTGCAGCTGTAGCTCTGGCTTTCGCTTTGAGCAAATCAAAATACTGCGTATAAACTGTGCGTCGAGGCGAGAATTTGAAGTGCGGACGTCTGTGCTCTGTGTTTGGTGGTTTTGCAGCATTTTACACGGTTGCATAATTCGCAAAACCTTTGTTTTGTTTGACTTTGATGGGTTTGAAGCGGCAGTTATCGCTGTGGGCGTGGCGATTGCAGCTGCAGAGCTGCAGTTGCAGCTTCTGGTGTGCGTGCATCAGCAACCGCGATTTCACAGTGAGTGCGTTATTTGATAAGCAAACATTTTAAAGTAGCGCAGCATTTAGCAAAGCGAAGCAACGCAAACAAAACGCGGATGCGCCCAGCGGGCCAATCACATTGCCAATTTGCATTGCATGCTGTGCAGCACAAACATGCAGCGTCCAGGCAGCTGTGCAATTGCGTTATTTTTTAGGCTTAAAAAAATGCGCGCATGTTTTACTTTCATTAAATGCGCGTACGTGTTGCGGAGCGTGCAACGCGTCGTATACGCAACTCGCAATTCTATGGCCACTTCTGGAGCCCTTGCTAATCGGCTGCACACAAACTCAAAACTTTGTCAGCATGACGAAGAGATGGCCAAAGGAGGGAAAGGGGGTAACAGGAGAGAAGAGGTCGCACCTTTTACCTAAAACTGTTCGCTGCACCTGCTGCTGCGAAATGGCTTCGAAATTTTCCTGGCATGTTGTCGAAATTTTTATGGCTGCCACTACGTCCTCGCTCTCTCCCTCTCTGCCTGCGAAGACACCGTCAGCCACTTGGCTGCCCAATTAAAAGTTTTAGCACATTTTCACTTGGAATTAATTGTCGGTAAACGTAATTCATGTCCGAGACACGAATGCGAAAATGGCAATGGCAACGGCAACGGCAAAAGCAGCGCCTGCCAAGGCAAGACATGAACCACATTTTTTGCTGCGCTACGCCACATGCACACACATATACACCTACTTAAGAATATGTTGCTGTTCAGCTGCATACTGATGGGTCTGACTGCTTGGCAGCGTACGAGCAGCAAACCAGCACAAGAAGCACTTTGAGTGTGCAACATCAAGCAGAGCACGTTATTCGCTATAAGAAATTATATTAATAACATCGTTTGATGCTGCTTAACATTTTTTCATTTCAAGCTGCTATCCAAAAAGTTTCTAAGCAAATGCTCGAGTAAAAACCTCGAGTGAGCGCAAGCATGCAACTGTTCTAAATGTTTGCTGTCGCAGCCAAGCATCTCAGTGTCTTTAGCATACACTCACTTAATAGGTACAAAGTGAATGCCGCTATCAAAGCACTATTTGCATTTCAGGTAATTAGCAGCCTTCTGTAAACGCAAATGCACAACTTAATTACCATTCTCACGCATTTGGCTCGTATCTATTGGGATCAGTCTATTGCTCATGCTTGCTGGGATCAAGTGTCGCTTCGGATGACATCGCTTTGCTAATTGTGTTCTCAGCAAATGTTGCTTGCTTTCGTTCTTTGTCTTTTAGCTAAGAAACCAACCTTCAATGAGCGCACACTTTTGCTGATCTCAATTTGTTTACTTCGCTTCTTCCGTGGTTGGTCGGCTCGTCTTTGTTGAGATCACCCGATTGCCTAAGCACTGTTCGTCACTTCGGCTAGCCTAGCTGTTATTTACTGTTTATCATACACAACTGTTCTCATTTCGTTACGCTCTCTTTGGTTCGCCATGAGTTCGGCTCGTGCCTGCTGGGATCAGTCAAGAGGCTGATTCGGCAAGCCTTTCCAAGTGCTTCTTATGTAAGCTCATTAAAAGTCGTTTAAAGTCAAAAGAGCTAGTTACATGCATTGGTTCGATTAAAGAACAACTTGAACTTGCACTAGTTCTTCTTAATTATCGGGTGCAGCAGGCAGTAAGGCTGGCAAAACTGCAATTAAGCCGCCCCAAACAATGTACATATAACTGCACATGCAGCGCCGCAAATTATGCAACAACAAATTCAAAAGTACAAACACACATCCACGTCTCACCCCCCTGCACGCAGGGTTATTAACACAAAAAATAAAAAGGAAAAAATGAAAATAGAGCAGAGCAAAACACAGAACGGAAGCAGTAAAAGCAACGCAACAAATGCAGTCGGCAAGCAGCTAGAAAGCAAGCGGCATGGCGAGGGGGGTAAGATTCTATGACCGACTGACGATGGCATAGCTGTTGTTTGTCTTCTACGGCAGTTCGCTGCTTTAATCTATATGCAAATTACTCTCTTTTGTAAAAGAGTGATTGTGTGTGTGTGTGTGTGTGTGTGTGTGTGTGTGTGTGTGTGTATGTGTGTGTGTGTACCTATAGACATGCATATGCATATAAGTGGGGTTCATGGATTTAGCTGGCATCAGAAGTTGAGTCGCCTCGACCCGCTGATAAAACCACACTTTGTTGTATGTGGCTGCAGTTGGTGGTTTGCGGTTGTGGTGTGTATCAAGACCCTCGGCCAGCAAACACATTCTCAAAATTGACTATCGTGTTGTACAAAGTTTCAATAGTTTCACATGATAACAAGTTGTCCATTATTAATAACTTGATGAATATGTAAAACAGTTTTTATGTGATGAAAGAAAAATGGAAAATTTAAATCTCACTGGTTGTAAATTAAATTGCCAAGAAAATATTGTTCACATTGATTTAACTAATAGTTTTTAGATTTAAATGCAAATTTGCTGGACATTTATTACTACTCTTTAGTGTTCTATTGTATTTTTGTTTATCTCGCAACAAATTAAATCCCCATTTTGTGTGCTTCACTTTAAAGTGAGTCGAGATTCGCAATTGTTTGTTTACATTTGATTGCTTCACATTGCCAATTTGCCGAGAGACATGAGCAGAAGAATAAAGTACTTGGAAGTGCTTCACTGAATAACTGCACACACACGCCACACACACACACACAGTCACAACTGCCACACAAGTCAACTAATTATGTCAATTGCAAAGCTCGGCCTGACACTTGCCAGCAATTGCTGCACTTAAAGTTTCGCACCATGCTTCGTGGTTGGACGGGGCAGTGGCGGGGTGTATGAAGGCACTTCGCATAGTTCACTGCATGCCAAAGAGCAGCAAAAAAGCAGCAGCAGCAGCAACAACAACAACTCTCAAGTGGTCCAAGGAGAGTGTCGTGAGTCGTCACTCGCCTGTCACCAGTTGCCTGTTTGTTGCCCGTTGTCAGTTAATGATAATGAGAAGCCCTGTCGGCAGTGTTTGACGAGCTGCAACAATGCAAACAGGCGTAAAAGACTGAAACACATAAGTGGGAAAGAGAGAGACAGAGAGGGGAATAAAGGAAAAGTGTGTATACATATGTATGTGTGCGAAGGCCACGCGAATTGTGCATGAAATGCAAATACACATTCAATTAGGATATAACTTTCACGTTGATGTTTGACAATGCAACTCCTCAATCATACGGTTACCTATAGCGCAAAACAACCGCGCACACACACACACAGTCAGTATAGTAGGTCAGGGCCAGCCTAAAAGCAGGTTA
Organism: Drosophila siamana; assembly: GCA_035047445.1. Taxonomy (NCBI): domain Eukaryota; kingdom Metazoa; phylum Arthropoda; class Insecta; order Diptera; family Drosophilidae; genus Drosophila; species Drosophila siamana. The sequence continues at coordinate 64,078 of JAWNPP010000104.1, read as the reverse complement.
CAGTTTTCAACTGTAACTGCAGCTAGTCAGGCCTTAAATGGCCGATGCTGACTATAGCCACAACAACCGCACAGCGTGGCCATTTAGTGACCCACACAAAGGGCGTACATTCAAACAGACACACACAAACACACATAATAGAGGTACGGGCAAACTTGGAAATCTTTTGGGCAGCCACGTGCAGAAGACAAACAAGTCCACAACTCGAAAATCAAATCACGTAGGCCTCGTTATTTATTCAAGTCAATGGAACTGACATAGCCTCATATACACACACGCGGGCGCAGAGAGACAGCCTAAGCTACTACATATTTGGCCTAAATGTGCACTTGGCTAAATGGCCAACGTAGTGGCCGCAAAAACTTGGAATATGAGCAGACGTAGCGGATGAAAGAAAAAGCGAATGGCAAGCAGCTAGTACAACTACAGTCAAATAACAATAACAATTCAATCAAATTGTGCGCGTGTTCGTCTATGGAAATCTACGAATGCCAATATATAACGGCACGACCAGAGAGGAGGGGGGCAGCAGGGCGGGCGAGGCGGTAAAGCAACATGATGAGCAAAAGGACGTTTGATAAGTTCAAAACAATGCAAAGCGTAGTCCCAAATGTTTTGATTTAACAGAACTCGTGCCTCTTCCATCTCTCGCAAGCTTTCAAAGAGAGCAATCAAAAGCAAGAGCAAGAAAGTCTCTCTAGAATGGCGTCGGCGCATTGCAAGTGTTCCAATTTAACCGTTAGTTATCTTTATCCGCAAATTCATCTCAATCCACAAAAGCTGCCCCTGTGCGATGTTTTTAGACCACGCTTTGGAACAGCAGTTACAACAGGCAAAAGCTTTAATTGGGACACCTTTTGAAATAAGCATTTTATAATCGTCAATAAAAAACATTGTCATATTATGTAAGCGATAAAAGTGACCGTGATACATACAAAAATTATTCTTCTATAAGTAAGGTTACTTTAAACACATTAGAAGATAGAATTGCCTTATTTAGCATTGATTAGGATTAAGATTAATTTATTCTATTTAGAGTTGTGTACACAAAAGTTTGTCGTGAACTAATTAGTGGAAGGCAAAACAAAATTTTGCAAGTATTGCTTTGTTTCACATATTACTTTACTCTTGTACTTTACATATTGTACGTACAACATTTTATTCCAATTGTACCTTCGCTGTCTAAGCTTTTTAGCCAATTATTTGTTGAAGTATTTTGCAGCATTCGTCTAGTTGACTTCACAAGTATCTCTTTTCAAAATATAATATTTTGTCGAGTATGCGTAAAATCATTGCTAAATTGCTGCACTGACATTGGACGACAGTTCAAGGACGAGTGGCATAACATGGTATTTCAAATGTTCCAAAAATGTTGCATACAATATACAAAACTTTCGAGTGGTATTTCAATAACCCTTCAATAGTTGTTGCTATTGAAACTCTGCGCTTGTTTCATATACATATTTTTTTTTGGAAGGCACCCCAGCAGTTAGTGTGCATTTTCACAGTCATTTGAACTCGGCAGCGCTTGCAAAATGTGCAACATGGTGTAAAGAAATCGCATTAAGCGTTGCAGTTGATTCTCGCAGCAGGAAAAAAATATACAAGTGCTTCAACCCACCAGCAGACAAGCGAATATGTATATCAAGAATCGAATATCTACCGTTAGGCAGCAAGTTCGAGTGCACAGGGATTGCACTTTTTCGTGTGTAGCTGGCAAAGTTGGCTGGCAACGCATTTGATAATGTTGTTATAAACGAAATTGAACCCAAGTTCTCTAAGTGAATTCAGTGAGGGCTTACACAAGCTTACCTATGGATGAGAGCTACGAGACGAGCAAAAATAGTGTCGCGAATATGTATATTTGAAGTCTCTATCTGACTTTCAGGCTATTTGAAGATATTTGGGAATATGAAACAATTTCAGCATTAAATCGAGCACAATTCCCTTAACTTATTTATTTATATGCCCATTGCTGCTTCAAATTAATCATGGCCGTAAAGCAAACAGTAGATCTTAACAATCTAGATTAATAATCTTGTGTGATTTTGGTGACAAATGACAAATATTCTCATGTCAGTTTTAGCAGAAATACGAATGTAAATGCGCTTCAGGATGCTGAATTCAAATATGAAATTGGTGATGCCATTAATGCTTCACTTGAAACATGCATGAATGTTTATTTCAGCTTTTATGGTGCACTGATTGCAAATGAAACATTAAAATAGTTTCGTACAACAAGACGTAAGCTGTAACACAAATCTGCATCGGAAACTGAAATTGAAACAGATGCGTAATGCGTATCTGAATCTGTAATTGTATCTGTATGTGTAACTGGTTGCAACTATTGTGCTATTATCCATTTGTAACTAAGTGTATTTTGTTGGTATTGGCAAAACGTAGTCAAATAGCAACTTCAGTCGCATTGTTGTTGACAGTTGATGGTCGTTGTATTTGCATTTTTACTGCAAACTCGAAATCGATTTCATATTCTGCCAGGCAACTTGGGCACTTGGGCGTTCCGAGCTATTTGGAGCAGTCAGTCAGTTAGTTAGTCGGTCAGTCGATGAACATGCTAGAGAAATGACTGTGATGCGTTTTATTGACCCAGTATTGTTGTGCTCTCGTCCTGCTTCCATTTGCTAGCAATGGCTCATTGTGGCGTATACGTAATATTTACCTATCTAACAAAGATTCATACATATGTATTTCTTAATACGGCAGCTTCAATGTCAACATTGTTGTCAATGTCGTCGCATGATGCAAACATTTAATTCTGTGTTACGTTGCTTGTTTTAGTTGTTGTTGCAGTGTTCACTTACGTTTCATTTCCGTCCGGTCTTGTCAAGCATATCCGCCTGATATGGCGTCTGATTTCCGCTTTGCGCTTCAACGAGCTGCGAATGGCGGCGAATGAGCTAACGCCACTCAGATTGACAGTCCGTCTACTTGGCTGTCTCTGTCTCCTGTTTCTGTCCTGCCTCTCTCCTGGCTGTCTATCAAGCGTGTGTGTGTCGCTTACTCTTCGTGACCTTCAAAGCGAAAGTTTTCGCTTTCGACTTCGCTAGCAAAACTGACTGCCGCTCTCCTTCTTCCTCTTTCTCTCTAGAAGGGGGTATCTAGCTGGGCTCTGCCACCAGAAATATATTTTTATTTTTTTGCTGCTTCTCGCGTTGATATTGAAAGCACATTGCGTATTTCTGACTCTTAGCATGCTGTGCAATGGTTCGTGAGTAAATCAGAATGTTCGAGCTGAGAGCGAGTGACTGGCTGCATTCCTAAATGCTTTTTGACATTTTAATTTCGAGCTCTTGGATTTCAATTGCAGTCGGGACTTAGACGATGTGATTCTGAATTGTCTTCCAACTTTATGTTGATAAAGTCATAAGATCAGCTTACAATTAAATGTTTTTCTACTCAAGTGATAAAAGGACCAAAGGGTTTCTTTAGACAGAGAGGCAGGCTGTCAATATTGTGTCTGTTGTAGATGTAGGATCAAGATCAGAATATAATATGTTCATTGTAGAGCCCAAACTGCTCATGAATATTATTAATTTATTTAAAATAGTTTTGTGAATCGAACGAAGTGGAAAATGTCGAAAAAAAACGAACTAGAATTGTCTTTCGAGACCCACAAGGATATGGTAAATATTATCTGTCTGGTTTGGAATTATTTCCATCTAATAATAATTATGCACACAAATTGCATTTAGCTTAGTTGCACGAATGTAATGAAAATACCCTATAATATGCGATGCGAGTTCATAGAGACAACAAAAAATTGCCACATTCACCTGGGTGTTATGAACTACATCAAATTTCTCGAGTGCAGTGAACAGGAGACGAATCGTGTTAAGGAAATCCTCTCCTGTTGCGGTCTGGCTGTGCTGTTCTTCTACTTGGTGTTGTCCGTTGCCATTGTGGCCGATCAATTGTAGGTCGTTTCAAATTTCGAGCTTTTAGGTTTAGGTTAAGCCATTCTTCGGTTTCCAGCTACAGTCCAGCCCTAAAGGCGACAGCGAAGAAAATGCACATGAGCGAGCATCTGGCTGGCGTCACATTGTTGGCCTTTGGCAACAGCACATCTGACTTCTTAGGCCAACTGCAGAGCACACACATGGATCAAGTATTCACGTACATGATGGCAAATGCCATACTCATCACACTCATCTCTGGCGGCCTCGTGTGCTATCTGTGGCCCACGCAGTTGCCCAAGTACGAGACGGTGCGCACTCTTCTCTTCTTCATGCTGGGGGCCGTTACTGTGGAGTATATGTTCACCACTGATGCCAGCATATCGGTGATCGAGTGCTCTTGTAACTATATTTTTTTACCCTCGGCACCAACATAAATTACTTGCTATTGCGATACAATATTTCCATTAGACTTAAGCAAAAAGATTACAGCCAAGGGTTATCATAATGACAACTACCCAAAATAATCTAAATTTTCGCCCATCTAACATATCGATTTATAAATAGATTTATTGAATTAAAAAAAAATCGTTCCGCCCGAGCAGGGACTTGAACCCTGGACCCTTGGATTAAAAGTCCAATGCTCTACCGACTGAGCTACCCGGGCATATATTTTCCGGCTAGATCTGGCGCTAGTTCCAATCGCAATAGAAAGTAATAGATTCAATATTTCATCAGACATATTTCATTTTAATTTTTCAGTAATCATATGCTTATATATTGTCTACTTGATTATTGAAATTATCGAGGGATATATTGAAAAAAGGGCTGACCGAGCCATTGTCATACTGGAGGCGAGAGTCCAATACTCACATGTTCGCAGAACTACGCTTCGTCGCTCCACATCGCTGAGCTCCAACAAGGAAAAGGAACGCCTAACCATTAACACCCACACCACACGGATGGTCGACTACAGCATGGCAAATCCAAAGAACCAGCATCTGCTCGAAGGCTTCGTGGAGACCATACAGCCCATCCAAGAGGAGTACTGGCGCAATTGTGGCCCTGCCGTTCGTTTTGGCCTTCTCGTCCTGGCACCCCTGATGTTCTTCTACCTGTTGCTGATACCCATTGTGGACTTGGAGCGTCGACGCCATGGCTGGTCGAAGCTGCTCAACTGCATCCAAATCGTTGTCACACCCTTGTATGTCAGCGGAATGGGTTAGTCTCTTCACCTCAGTCTTCTATCAGTTTAGCAAATTGTCATTAACACGTTTTTTTGTTTTTTAGTGCTTATGCGATTCTCACCCTGGTTATACTATCAATTTTTAGTAACTGTACCCGTTGCCCTGGCTGTCTTTCATCATTCACGCACAGATATGCCGCCGGCCTATCACTTTGTAAGTGAGCAACGTAATCCACTCGCATGTGATTCTTCTAATCGCGCTCATTTTGCTCAATAGGGCTTCGTCATCCTTAGCTATGTTGGTTCCATTCTGATGCTTTACATCTGCACCAATGAAATGAATGAGATATTGAACGTGGTTGGCTTGATTCTGGGGTTGTCCGCGGAGTACATTGCTTCCACCATCAGCTGCTGGGGCTCTTCGATTTGTACGATTGTCATCAATGTAATTCTCGCCCAACACGGCTATGGCGCCATGGCTATCGCCGCCAGCTATGCTGGCCCCTATTTCAGTGAGTACTGAGCGCATTCATATCGTATTTGTATCGCTTGTCAACTAAATGCTTAGGTTTTATTATGGCCATGGGATTCCTGCCAGCCTACCGTCACATTGTGGGTATCTATGAGGGCGTGACTAACGGCTACTATCTGGTGGCCTACATCTTTCTTATTATATCGCTTTCAAGCTCTTTGATATGGTCATTGCTGTTCAATTTCTATGGTCGTCGCTCTGTTGGCATCTACAACATTATTATCTACTTATTATACGTTATTTTTTGCACGCTGTGCGAAGTGGAGCTCATTCACTCTTATGCCGTGGACAATGTGATCAAAGTTGTCTAAGGTCAAATTGTTAGGCTTTATATATGTTTATTAGGTTTAATAATTTAGTAATAAATTGCATGTCACAACTTCTACCATTAATAATTGTATCATATTGGGAGCTTTGTAATACTTTCCTCTCCGAATTCCCAATCTGATTTATTGGCCTATTCCCATTAAGTGCCATCGAATAGCGTTTTCTTTATCCTTATCAGCCGAATGTGCCATCAGAATTCTATTGAGCATAACGCACAAGCATGGAATTCCTAGAATTTCATATTGATGTATACATGTAGACAGCCGCATTTGTACTCGAATAAGTCTGCTCAAGCCATTGAGTTTCTCCATATGAGTAAGAGTGTTGGCTTTCATGGTCTATTAATTTTATTAGTGGCATTTTCTGTCAGCCATTTTCGCATTAAAGTTATGTATGTCTCTCGAATAGCCTGCAAAAAAAAACTGGTTTTTATTGCACATGTCTATTTTTATTATAGAAATTAAAATTGAACACTCAACTATGCAAGTCAAAAAGTTCTGCACCTGACGGTTAGGTTAAAACAACAAACTGCAGCAACTGGAGCTAACAACTGTGATGCATTGGAGACCAAGGAATGCACTGCATACTTGGGTGAGTAAATGATTCCATATTTATTAAATGATTTAATTCAGATTTAATTATAGCATAATCAAATAATTACATATTCTCTTTTCTATGTTATGTTAAGTACCAGTGCTCTAACTCTCTTGCTGTTATAAACAGAATCTGCTAAAAGGTCGCATGCGATTTGTGTGTAATGTTAATTAACAGGGTAATATTCATGATTCGAGTGCTGTAAAATGCTAAAATGTCACATGCGATTTGTGTGTAAATGTAAATCGGCTGTTAGGGACTCAACTTTTGAAATTAACGAGTATTCGGGCTATATCTTATAATTTTAATGTAAAATCTTAGTCTGATGCATGTAGCGACATTTTATTGAAGCTATTCACCTTGCCATGGCGAAGATAGATTTAGTGCTTTACTCTGCGGCCATAATAAGGTCTCAAAAGTTTATCCAGGCCCTCCAACTTTTTGCTCAGAGCAAACAACGTCAGTCGCACATTTTTTATGATTTATTTGTTGCATAAGTGCACGTTGCCAGCAGACCAAGCAACCCACTTCAGGTGAGTCTCTACGCGCCGAGGAGTATGCAACGTGCTGTGGCTGCGACAGTCATGCCCTGTAATAAATGGCCACCCAGCGACTCCTTAAGTGACCGTTGGGCAAAACATTAACAATTTTTAATGCTGCAAAAATGCAGAAAATGACTGTAGAGGGGCAGTATTAGCTTAGTAACGCCAGGTACCGTAAATACGAGATAAAACGATGTGGTTAAAATAAAATAAAGAAATATAATAGGAAAAGCAGAGTTCTGGATGTACATAATTATTTCATTATAAAATAAATAATTTAGTTTAAAAAAATACAATACGAAAAAAAGTTTGTCAGAAGTGGGATTCGAACCCACGCCTACAGAGTAGACTGCGACCTGAACGCAGCGCCTTAGACCACTCGGCCATCCTGACATGTGAAAGCTTTGCGGCCAAGCAGTCTTCATGTAAGAAAACTTATTTATTCTAATCGAATAAAAAACCACAAAAAAAATGGGGAAAATATTCAAAAATTTAGATATTTATTAATTTGTCTCCAGTATTATTTATACACCCCAAATGTACAAGAATGCAATGTTTTTTATATACGTCTGCTTGCGACTCATTCTCGTTCTACAATAATTACGAATAACTTTGTAAATTATGCAACATACATATGCATATATTGTAGTGTTTAGCACACAAAATGAATTTCGATTTTTTAAAAATGTTGCCTCGTTTACTACAATTTGTGAAATACATATTCCATTTTCTTGTCATTTTTCTGTGTTGTGTGTATATTTAGAAACGCAACGTTTCACAGTAAATTGCTAAACATTCCTAAAACATATCGTTAACTAAAAATATGACTAAAGTTTAATCAAAATTTTTTGCACATCTATAAAAATTATCGAATCTTATAGGGCTGTTAGGCGTCTTATTTTGGCCATTTTCTTAGTTTTGCTTATTTTTGCATTTTTTTAAATATATTGTATATTATTCCTTTACTACTAAGTCTTTTACTTGCAGCAATTTCAAATTTTGACTTGTAATTGAATCGTAAAGGTAACTAAATTGCTCTAAAATATATTTTACAATAAAATATAATATACTATTATTATATAAGCTTTTCATATGATTTGATTTGTTATAATTATTATTATTATTATTTTTATGCTTGGAGGGTTCTTTAGTTCTTTATTTATATATCTTTTTTGTGTCCCAGTAGAAGTAAAGATTCTGTCATCATGTTTTATGTTATAATTTTAATTCAGAACAGGCCGCTTATTAGCTTGTAATTATTGTTGTGTTGGTTTGCTACAATTCATTATTTCAAGATTTGCCATTTATATTAAACTTAATTTAGAGAAATATATGCTATATATGTAATGTATGTATATTGATATATACGCATTTGTGTGTATGTATACGTTTGTATATAGTATTTACATAATTGTTAGGCAACCACTCAGTTAGCTTAGTTTATCGTGTTTTAAAAAAATAAGTATTGTATTACGCATTCTTCACATGCCTAAAAAACCGAAAACTGTACATCGTTTGTTATCCTCTTATTCCACGTCTGCATCATAATCATTTGTCAATTATTCGTAGTCAATAAGCACAATCGTAATCATCATCATCATCATTATTAAGCATTATCGTTATAATCAACAGCATGTTAGAAAACACTTTAACCAAACCACATTTGCACATATCTAAAAACTTAACACATTTCATTTTATTACAATTGCAAACCAAACAAAACAAACACAAATATGACCTGTTTATGTCCATGCGTGTGAATGTGTGTGTGTTGTGGTATATCTATTTGGTTTGTAGATCTTTTAGTACTTAAGCTAGTTTGGTTTCAAAGAACGCATCTTTTGTGTCTGAGCTATACTAAAAACAATTGCTATATAAGTATGTTTAGTACATAATTAGCTTCGCTGCTGCTGTTGCTGCTCCTCTTGCTGCATTTTCTTCTACTACTGTCTGCCATTTAGTATATTGGTTTTCATGAAGCGTACATGCGATTAATGTCATGCTGATATTTATCCTGGATATCCTTGCGCTTGAGCTTGAATGCAGCCGTAACCAGACCCATATCTGGCGACCACACCTCCTTGCATAGCGTAATAGCTGCGGGCACCTCGTGCTTTTGTAATTTGCCTATAAATAAAATCAGTTTTGATATTAGAATCTATTTCTGAATATGTATTTTGTTGACTGAGCAACTCACATTTTCTCGCATGATCGCTGATTTCCTTGAGTATGGCCTTCTCCATGACGGGGGATGAGCACAGCTCTTCGAAAGTTTTGTTTCTTACTCCATGACGTTCGGCCAGCTCCTCAAGACCCTTTTGATTTGGCACGACCAGCGCGACAGTGAATTGCTTTGTTGGATCGCCATAAACGCAAATGTTCTCAATAATGCCACAGGTCTTTAACTCCGACTCAACTTTGCCCAGAGAAACATATTCACCAGCCTGCAGCTTGACGAGATCCTTCTTACGATCTGAAAAATAAGAATAGATTAACGAAGGTTTGCCAAAATATTGTTAAATCTAGACGCACCAATAATCTTAAGTACGCCATCGGATTGCACTTCGCCAATGTCGCCAGTTTTAAACCAACGGCGTCCGTCTTCCTCAAAGAAATCCTCGCCGGTCTTGCCAGGCAGCTTATAGTAGCCCTTAGACACGCATTCGCCACCGATAAGCACTTCACCCTGTGGATAGGGCTTGTTGGTAATACGATAGTTGCCCTCCTCCCAATTCACCAGCCGAATATCGCATACAGTCAAGGGTCCGCCGGTGCGTCCATAGGTCATATCGCGGCCTGTACAGCAAGGAATTGATATTAAATAAATTTCCCGTGGAATGAACTTTTTCGAGAATACTTACAGTCCATAACGGTGGCGCCTGAGGTGGTCTCAGTCAGACCATAGCCCTGGATCAAATCCACGCACAAACATGTCTTTATCTGCTCGTGTGTGTCGGCCGAAAGTGGCGCTCCGCCAGACATAATAATGCGCACCTTGCCGCCCATCAACTTGGCCACCTTCTTGAAGACCAATCTGCCGAAAAAAAAACATTAAATAATTTGTATAATGTGTTAGTATCAACTGGCATACTTGTCAATCAATGGAGTCTGATAGCCGCGTTGTATCCACTTGACTTTGTATTGGTAGAGGAATTTGAAGAGTGCCTTCCTGAATGCTGAACCGGAGTTGACTTTATCGTTGATGCCCTTGGAGATGCGGTCGAGTATCAGGGGCACCGACGTCATACATGTGGGCTTCAGCACAGATGCGTCGCCCTTGCAACCGCGCTTTATCTTGCTACTCGTATCAATCAGGGTCAAGGGAGTCGAATAGCCAATGGATACGCCAGTCATCAAGCATACACTCTCAGCCACCAGCTCAAAGACGTGCGCAAGTGGCAGGAAACCGATCAGAACATCCTCTGGATAAATGGTGACCATGTCACAGAAACCCTTCATGGTTGCAATGCAATTCTTATGCGACAGCAGAACGCCCTTTGGAGTGCCCGTCGAGCCGGAAGTGTACATGATGATGGCAATGTCTTCACCATCTGGTGGCACATTCTCTGCAAGGTTAACAAACGTTTTATAAACTTATTCGCTATGTGTAGCTGATTAGTGACTTACCGAATTTGCTCTCATTGCCGATTTTCACAACTTGAGCGAAGGGCAGTATCTTGACGCCTTCCTTGAAGCCAGTGGTGTCGGTCTTGTGCAGCTGATCCTCCATGTAGATGATGGTGTTGACATTGGGACATTGGGCGAGCAGCGTCTTAAACTTGGGCAACAGATCGTGCGAGGTGATGACAGTGGTGACTTCCGTTTCACTAATGCCTACCAAGTAATAAAATGGTTAAATTAGTAAATTCTCTTGTACATTTCAATATTTCTATTGTACTTACAGTGAGCAACGCCATCATCGCCTAGCGTCGCATAGACGGTGACAATGGGCATAGCCTGTTTGAAGCAACCATGGGCAGCAATCATCCATTCAGCGCGTGTCTCGGCAAAGATGACAATGTTCTGGCGCGGCGCCTGACCAAGCTCGCGCAGGCCGCGTCCAAAGCTGGCCGCCATGCGCTCCGCCTCGATGAAGTTCTTCCACTTGTAGTCGCCCATGTTGTACTTCTTGAAGACGCGTCCGTTGGGCTGCGTCTCATCCTCCTCGCTCAGTATCTGGCGGGTGCCCAGGCAGCGCTTGGTCGAATGCGTTTTAGCTACATAGTTGAAGACCTTCTCCAACGTGTCGATGTTCTCCTGCAGCATCTTCACGTGCACATCCCGAGGCGGCTCCGTGGTGCGATACGTTAGTTCAGTGTCATCGCTCTTGATGATCTTTGCCTGCAATCAATGAAAAGTATTAACGTTGGAGTAAATTCTAAATACTTAAATACTTTTAAATACTTAAAAGGATAAAGAGAAATGGCAGTGGGAATGGGAATTGGATGGGATGCCCATAACAGAGACAAAAAACCACGCGAAATACCAATGGAAGTGGGGTGAAGTTTACACCAGATATTTTTTGCTCAGTAAATGCTGACCATTGATCCAAACTCAAAAATTAGAGCATAAGGTGAGGGTTTGTATGCGTGTTTCCATGTGTACGTGAGTAAGTGGGAATGGAGCGTGGACGGGGGCAAGGACGAGGGAAACCCATAACAAACACCAAAAAATATGTAGTACAAACGAATTGAAACCAATTAATTAAAGAAAGAAAAAAGAAAAGAAACACATATGCAAATTAAAACCTCAATGTCATCCGGCGCGTACTTGCGGGACTCATCGACCAACAATTTCTTGTTTATGGGCGTGGCCTGTGGGTGGATGGGAGGAAGGGCAAAAAGAGAATACCAATTATATATGTATGACAGAACAGATATAGTACGATATCGCTGTGTTATTTACGACTGCATTTGATTTGCCATAAACATTTATAGCACAGCGTGTGTAGCTCTTTTCTTTTCTAGTTTATAACAGGTTATTTGGTTATTTGGGATCCTTATCGCGGTCAAGTCGATAAACGATATCGGCTTAAGGGGGAAACGAACTGTGTGGAAATCAACAGAATGAATGTGGCAATAAAGGACTGACGTGTGCCCTTCGCAAGAACTCAAAATTTACAGTGAAATATGATTCACACAATAAAAAAATAGAATGAAAAGAAAAATTTAATTATTCAAACTGAGTTAAAAATAATAGTCGATTATTAATCTTATTTTTAGCAACTGCGATTTTCTTACACACAATTGGAAACCAACTGAAGCGCATTATAACCCTGAAATATCGGGCGTGAGATCTAGTAAAATAATTTGTAATTTTCCGAAGAAGGAAATACTGTATTTTGAACTTTGAATGCGCTACAATATACTTAAGATTTTAATCACATCTTCACAAATAAATAAGTATATGGATTACAAAATTGATTATACAAATTGAGTAGAGGCCAACTGATAATAAGTATGGTACCTATAGGGACTGCCTCTGAGATTGACATGTTCTGATAGGCAGATAGTCTGGCCGACAGAGATAGCAAGAATCGAGTACTCTTTTAACATATAAGCAGGTAGTTCCCACTTGAGAATAAAAACTGATTAAAACTCACTTTTTTGGGTACACGACACTAAGCCTCATAAAAAGACTAAAAACCATAGATAAGGCGAGCTACGTAACACGTCAGACTCGCAAGTTGGAAACAGACTGGAATACGATGCTAAAGGCATCGCGTGAGAAGGTCAACGATAAACTTCCACTGAAGCTGTGAAATTTGTCAAGCAATTTCAATAAAATCAAATGCTTATTGTGACGAACACTCGCACAGGGTTACGCTTCTAATTGCAAATTGAATTCAAAAATGTGTATAGTATAGTTAAACTCACCTTGACTCGCCGCGATTCCTGTCGACGTTTCCATGGCGCCTGTAACACCAAGTAGACCGGCAGCGTGATAATATCATAGACGAATGCAATTGCCCTGATGGCGCCCAGTGCACTCTGCACCCAGAAGCTATCCATTCTGGAAAATAAATAAAATACACATTTAATTTGTGGCGGCTGATTGAAGTGCTAACCGTGTGATTCAAATTAGTTGCAAAATCAATTACTTGATTTGTGTATGGAGGGGGATTACGTGATATTCGCCGGCTCTGAATCTGGTTCTGTTGCCGTTGGAAACCGACAGCCAACTGATTTCAGTTGGCAAATCTCTCATGTGCAATAACTAGCAAAAGGGTTGTCGCTGGCTTAGCTGTAGCTGTAGCTACTCGACGCCGCGATAACACTGTCAAAACATTTCAGCTTCTTATCAGTTCAGTAGTAGTAGTTATTATATGTCGTGTAGACCGTCACCCAACACAGTCACGATACATCACATCGCACAGTCCGATTGCGTTTTCTGATGCCGTTACTAATTGGAACAAGTCAGTTGCAGGTACGACGACGCAGTCTGCTTTTCATACAGAACTCGACGCTTTTCGACAACTGCTTTCCGCACTTCCGCACTGACCTTTGGTCGAAGATCGTTTACTCATTCAGCCAGTCAATATCAGCACTTGTGTGTCACAAGCGGGTCGTAAACTAACAAGACCAATAATCATTTGTCCGATTCACTACGCAGAGCTTAAGGCGTCAAATTGATTTATGATGCAGATAGCTTAATTTCAAGTATTTCCCAATTAAAATCAACTGAATCACACTGATTTTAAAAGTATGAGTTTCTACAGTTTTGTGGAAACAAAGAGAATGGATAATTTGCATAGAGGTTTCTAAAGCTTGGAATTTAGGAATTCTAATTGCTATCATCTAACAAACCTAGTTACAAATTAAAGTATATGTTGTTTAATTCGAAATTTGGCTATATAAAATACATTTGATTTACATTTTTTAATTAACATTTTAAAGATGTGAACTCACTTTAAGTTTTCTTATTGTCCAGCATTCCTGTCACGATTTAAAATCGTATTTCGATCTTAAGCAATTCTACAATTACTATACAGCAGTCACTTTAAACAAGCTAAACTTGCTCAAGGTCATCTCCATGCACATATCATTCGAGCTTATATAAAAGCTACGTTCCTTAAGCCCACCTGCAGTTGTCGATAGCAGATAGTCTATCTTGACAGTTGTGTATGTGTGTGATTGTATCTCAGAATGTGCGAGTGTGTAGCTGTGTGTGTGTGTGTGTGTGTGTATGTCACACGCTAATCAAGAGCGCTAGCAAGGAGTGGAGAGTCAATTATCAACCTTTGCACTGACACAGCTGAGACCGAGATGTTATCAACGAAAAAAATTAAAGTTTTTAAGCGCTTATCAATTCGGAAATTCGAACAGAGGCAGGTGTTTGTCATGTTTACTTTAAAGATCGGCGAAATAAGCGTATATACATATATGTCATACATATGTGTGTTCACTTAAAAATGCACTTAATCGCAAATTTTGGATGATAATGAAATCAGTGCAAGTGAGCAAAGCAAAAGTTCCGCCTGACGTGTCGTTCTGATAATCAAAGCTCAATATAGCACATATTGTACACACTATAAATACTTGTGATAAGACGCATTATTGTGCTTGCTGTGATAAGCAAGCCACAGCGACGTCACGTCCCTGAACTTGGCATGCATTCAGCTCCAGCTCAGTGCCGAGTATAAAGGGCTCTCCCTCTCGACCTCTCGACCACAACGTTGTAGAGAACTGGGGGCGTTGGTCTGGCACTGATTGCAGATTTGATTTTTGGTCATTTCACGGTGTCTGATTAGGCACGGACATTAATATCACATCAAGCGATAATGCCTGCAATCATTTTACATGGTAAACAGACAAACATATTTGATATGCAAACGAAATGATAATCACTGTAGTAAAGTTCTGAAATTCAATAACATAATTACAATAATCGTCTGAATCCCATTCTATTGCTCTTTATGACTGATATGCGACTTTAACCCATCACCTGATATACATTATGTGCCCCACTTTTTAAATTGACATATCCTAAGAAATTGTCTATCTTATCATTAATTATATTGGTATCTAAGCGTGTGTAACTCAGTCTTTGCCCTGAATGAATTTAACTGAAACTTGGGCAAACATTAATCAATGAAATTTCAAATTTAATTCCAATTGCGAAACAACCTTGTATCGCACTCTAGGGGTGCAATTTGCTGTATGGCTGATTTATTTATGGCATAGTTCTACTTATGAAAGCTCTCCACAAGTTACGAGTAACACTAACAATAGCATCTTATCGTATACGATTAGACAAGTTAGTCTTCTGAGATTAATACCTTATTTGCAACACATTTCTCATGGAAATTTATAGTATCTCCGAGTAGAAATTATTTTGTTATTGCAGTACTGTATTTTATTCCAAAACCAGATCTTCCGGCACCGACAAAACACACACGAATACAATTTGAAACGCATAATTAGCACATGACATGTGTGTTGGGGAGGGGAGAGGTTTGCGAGGGCAGCAAATACGTAGTTGATGGAGAAGAAATGTATGGATGTTTGTATGTACTTACTGCGCATCATCTTCGATGAACATCTTGCCGCGTTTTTAATGTGACAATTTGGACGATAAAGGTAAGCGGGCGACACAGACACAGAGGGAAGTGTGCGCTGACACCAAAATACACAGAGATGAACGCAGAGATAGAGGGCGTGATGCGGGAATGAGAGAGAATTGATGTCTAGCAGTGTCTCCAATGTCCTTGTCCTTCAACTTTGGCTTGCACTGCTGATCGACAATGCGGCGTATGCGTAATGCGACGTCTACGTTGTTAGCTGAAATCGAGGGAAGACAGACAAATGGATGCGACACTTAAACGATGATGTCATTCTCCTTACACTTCTCTTGTGCTGTTCTTTTATTTACCTACAAATAAAATGAGAGAGAGAGAGAGAAACCGAGATATGAATTTATGTCGTGACAATCGTGACAATGAAAAGACAACAATGAGTTTAGAGTGTGAGATAAATGGAGTAGAATGAAAGATACAAGTGCAAAGCAACGATTCAATTCGCGATTCAACGATATTCCGCGTGAGTAAAAATGAACAATGGATGTTGACGTAAATAAAAAAAAACACATATGTACATACATTCAACATTCATTCATTAACAATTAAAAACATATAAAATTACTGAAATTTTTCCAGCTGCCTTGAAATATTTCCAAACATTTTGCTAAAAATAAACTTATTATAATACTAAACAAATATGTAAATTTTGTTTTGCTTTCATCAACATTAAAATGCAGTAAAAAAAAACCAAAACCAAAAAAAAAAAGGTGAAATAAAAAACGAGTTCTGCAAATCTATTTTGCCTTGTTCTTTTGGTGTTTAGCCAACTGATGATGATAATAAGAATAACAAAAACACTGCGAACTATACGATCGCTTGCCTCATTTAAATATACCACAAGTATAAATATATATAGAGAATTAAATTTAGACAGCCGAAACCGCATTGCATAATGTGCGAGAAATGCTAGCGACAAAGACGCAGCCAGAAGAGTATATGTTGTTGCGCATGTATGTGTGATATTTGCCCCTTTTTGCTTTCTCTAGGGAAGAATATTGCCCTAGGTCGCGGCCAATCAATAGCTGTGCAAAGCCATAGCAATTTATTACAGAAAACGTGAAGCTTTTTGTTGTTCTTTCGTTTCTGCCGCTAGCAAGAGAAACGCTTTGAAGAAAAGAATGAATTTTCAATATCAGAAATACTCATTTAGCAGTTTGTACAGCATTATATGAAAATGTCTCCAATTTACCATCCAATTCACATATTTTTGTATTTCATTTATTCTTTATTTATACGTTGCGGCTATTGCACCCTCACTCACATCAAATAACCAAAACAATAACAATCAATCGTCTTAACAAAGGCTGCATATTTTGTTTATGAAGTAAGTAAAAGAACGTCAACATTTACTGTGGTGCAACAACAATTGAAAACAAAAATAATCGCTTAAATTAATAACATTTTCGCCATTAATGATCATGTAGTTAAAATGAACAAATGTGCAAATAGAGTAACGCAACTCCTATAAATAAAATATGCAGACTGTAAAGGCATAACCTAAATAAACACTGTTATTTCAGCAACGGATCACTAATTTCAAATGTTTCTCAGTTTTAATCAATCCATTTACAAAGTGAATTGCAGTCGCTGAGTGGAAAAATGGAGGAAAAGCGAAGCTGAGCGAAAGTTCGTTATTGCAGTCCAACGGCACAATTTGTCATGCTCACTTGCAATAGCCAAATTACAGGTTAACGAATGAAAATTGTGCTCTGGCCACAGCGGCGCAGTTCAGTCGGGCATGTGCAATTTGTATTGCTTGAACTTTGAGTGTTTAGTTGTTGCCGCATGTGCGAAGATCGTGACCCTGTTCAAAGTTAAACTGCAGCTAAAGTGGAATGGGACCACAAGGAACCAAATGTTCCCAGTGGCAGTGACGGCAACAATGTCGTCGACGCCAACAGACGACACCGAAAGAACGAACAGACAGCTGGCTGAGCGAAAGGCAAGTGTAAACAAATGCTACGAGTGTGTCTGGTCTGGATTGAGACAATCAGGAAATGTGTGGCGCGTATCGCTTGATTACCGGCAATGTTGCTCGATGTACTTTGTACCCAACACCTTTCCCCAATCCCTTCCCCCCGACGGACTGACCAGACCACAATTAAAGGAAATGTAGTGGATGCTCGAAATGTCGAGCAAGTGAAAAAGTGTTGTGCTTAAATAGCGGCCACATAAAATCTGATTAAATCAACCGAAATTAGAATATGCACGACCGAGAGAAATATGTACGCAACATTGCCTTGGATAATCTACACGCCCGTCGTATACGCAACGCATGACGTGACAAATCGCATGCTAAGCACAAATTATTTTTCATCAGATTTCAGTTGTCCGATTAAAAGCATGCTACAAGTAAAAGTTCAATAATGCTTAAGCTGCATTTCAAAGTTCAGTTAATTTGAAACTTGATACATTCTCATTTCATTTAACAACACGTTTTGTGCTGAGAATGGTAAACGATGCTCTAGGTGAAACTGTTTTAATTGCTTTGATTAGGGCAATTGCGAGACTCGCTTAATTATAGACATGGGGTAAATGCAACCGTTATAGCTGTGTTTATTGTTTATTTTATTTCATTGTCTCAGTTTCGTTGTGTTTTTATTTCATTTTGCATACATTGCACAACAACATCGACAACGGCGGCGTGTGGAAATCATTGAGGCAAACGTGCGCTCGTTGCAACGTCATGCCTGACTAACTGGAAATGTGCATACAAGTGTACCTGTATCTGTGAGATACTGGATTGACAACCTCGAACTTGAAAGTGCATTTGTGCATGTTAATGCCGTTTTGATTTCACTGACATCAGCCAAAAGCGAGTATCGTTTGCCGGCAAACTCTCAAGAGTTCTTTTGTCGATTGTCACGCAACTAAATTGTGCGGCTCAAACAAAGTGCAAGTCCAAGTGCGGTACAAAGTCCCGCGTAATTGAGCTTGAAATCGTAGATCGATAAATATTTAGTTTCATCATAGTGCGAACTTTTCCAAATCAACCTCATACAAAGCAAACGTACATATTCCAATGTTAATTTTCAAACATTTAAATATCATTTAATGCCCGAAGTAATCCAAGAACTCTCTGCACTGATGATAGGTGAAAGCAATCACAGGAAATCATTCTCGATAAGATAAGGCGCTTATGATAAGCCAATTACATGCAAACTACTTGAGTTTATCTGCAGCAGATTGCAATGAACTGCAAGTAGAAGCGGATTCGGAAAACAAGACGTGCAAATACAAACTTGTTTAACAATTCAATTTAAATTTTAAAGTATTAAAAAAATGTATATTAGCATTATTTGGTAAGGGACTCAGCAAACGATATAAATCAATTCTGTCGTGTAATGTGTGTAATTATAGATGCTTGTATTATTGAATTGTAAATCATTTCCAAATTCTTAAATTTAAATATTTATTCACTCCTTTAGGCTTTCAAAATTATCGTTCGATTTTAAATAACATTGCTATATTTAGAAGTCAAATTTTTTTTATGGATTTCGAACTCACTCAATATTTATACTACAACAATCGGCACGACGTTGTCGACTTGTTGAGACAGCAAACTTAATTACGTTAAGTGTGCAACTGTTACTTGAACTTTGCTAGTTTGCCCGTCGAGAGGGAGAGCGTCCACAAACAAACGGCCAAGGTGCTAGGTTCTAGAGTGAAATGATCGTGTAACGGTGCCTATTATACGAGTATCAGCATTAGCATGCATATATTAATGCACGAGCATTTATCGATGACTGGCGAGTCACCTTGACATTACAAACTGCAGGAATGAAGCACCAGCCTAGTATATGTATATGTAAATGTATATATGCATCAATATTCATACTTTTGCATAATGTCAGTAGACGGGACGTTCTTTAATACATTCGCATTTGTATGCAATTAATTTATTTCCATATGACCCGAGTCAAAACAATTGCGTTTGTTCTTTGTCCCTGGCGTTGACTTCTCTTTCTCTCTCACACTCTACGTCGCTCTCGTAAATGGGGTAACAAAATCATCGTATGACTGTGTCAAAGTCCAAAATAAAAATAATTTTCTGTAGTGAGGTTTTTTTTTATTCTCTGTATTTGCAGCCGGTTGAGCAATGCGCACATAAAATGAGAAAAATACGCGGTAAGATTGAAAAAAGTAAAACAACAAAAACAGCAACAGCAGCAGCAATAACTCGTAAATTTGAAAAACGAGGCTGACTGAGGGCAATAGCAATTTGCACGACGCGTTGAAAATTTCATTGAACGAAAAGAGAAAGAGTAACAAACATGCGAAACAAACAAACCGAAGATTGTGTGGGTGAATTTAAATAAATTTGATTATTGGCAAGTGCAGACGAGAGAGCGGGAGAGATCGAGTGTGAGAGCATTTGCTCATACACATACAATACACACACCGACACAGATGGATACTCGCACACGGCTGCATAAGTAGACAGTTCGCTCATTTGCACTCGCTCATTTCGCATTGCCGATGACCGATTGTGTGAGTGTAAATGTGAATGTGTGAAAGTAAAGCAACGTCTAGAAACAAGCGCTGTCTGACGTGCGTCGACGCCGTCAACGCTGCGATCACACAAATGACCTAGACAAGCATGCGTATAGTTATCTTTAGAGTGACCATCACTGTTGCCGCACACTCCCCAGTCGAAGTCGGAGCACGTGCCAAGTGAAGTGAAAATTTTCCACAATGTACAAGTTTAGTATTGGCAATGATCATGATTGTGGAGTGTACGGCGGCGCAAAAGGCCGTTTTAATGCTCAATATAACTACTACTACACAATGCGGATAAGTTGGATAGATGCCCCGTTGGCAAAACCGGTTAGAAAATCTTTTTAGCAGACACTTCAACTTCGTGACCAAAGCCAACAATGTTTGCGTATTTCTATGTATGTGTGCGTGTGCGGATATGTGTGTTTGATTGTATATCAGTGGGCGATAATTTAACAAAAAAACTAAGGAAAAACATGTTGAATGCCAAAATATAGAACTTAGTCAGCACATCCATTATTGCGCTTTTATAGTTTGTAAACTTACATTCAAAGGTATTTACGTAATCTTATCTAACGTCGTAACCCATAACGTCGCAAAACATTCTAATTGGAAAGCAAAGCGCCCTCTATGGACAGCGTGCGTCAAACAAAACGACGCACATGCGTTTGTCCGTTAGAAAAGCAAGGCTTTGAAAGACCTTTTACAAAATGCCAAGAAAAGAGACTGTTGCATTAATTAGAAACTGCTGGCAAAGAGTAATTACTGCGTGTACCTTGGGGACCCTTTAAAAAAATGTTTTTTCATTCGCAGACATCCACAATAAGTCAAAAACTATGGCACAACTGTAACACCAGCGCACTTATCTACTTATAGAAAGTGAGTATGTATTAGTGAGTGTTGCACATAGAAATCGCGTGACTGTGTTCGATGGGCAGATTGCAGAAAAAACAGCAACAACAGCAGCAGAAGCAGCAAAAAGCGCCAGACGAAAAGCGCCAGACGAAAAGTGACTGCGAACTGAGCTCAGTGGCAGGGAAAATGCGGCTGAGGGTTGCTTTTGGTGCGGTGCGGCAACACGTTTTTCTTTTGTCTTCTTCTTCTTCTTCTGGTGCTGCTGGTTGTGGCATTTGGTTATACCAGCTGAAAATCATACGAGTTTAAGGGGAAATGTTGCGCAGCAACAACAACTAACACAACTGCGGCGAAGAGAAGAGAAAGAAACTGAAGCGAATAATGCATCGCGCGACGACGTCAACTGTACAAGAGAGAGAGAGAGAAAGAGAGAGAGAGAGCAGCGCAACGGAGGGTAAAGGCGAAGGCGAAGTCTAAGTGGAGATGGCAAGGCGAATAACTCAACGTGCGCGCTCTCGTAACCCACTCGCCACACTTTCGACGAGGGGGAAGCTGAAAAGGTCAAAGAGCATGTTGTTTACTTCGCGCTGGTTTTGCTTTGAAGGGGTTCGGCCATGAATGAAAACTGCGACCGGCAAAAAATTAACCAACTCATATTTGTCTTAAAAGTATGCTCATTAAAAATACAGATATGTAAATTAATGTAAAAATAAAAACGACTAAAACATATTCTGTAATATGTTCAGTATTCACTCTAATTTTTGAGTAGTTTCACCATTGAAAGCTACGTCACGCAATCAATTAAAATTGGAATTAATTAAACGGCTCAATGCTATATTTTTACTGAACGTGCCTACTAGCTATAATGATAGACCGCTGCACACATGCTTCCGGGCCATAACAAAACCGCACCCCAACAAAAGAAAATCAACAAAAACGCACCGCGCCTCGTCATTGGAAATGCAACAACATTTCCATGGGGCTCAGCTGGTCAGTGAGCGCCGTCGCAGTCACAACAAGAACTGAAACATATGACACATCACAGCACACACACACAAACACAAACACAAACATACGCACACATGACCCCGAAGTAGAATTACTCCCCCTCCAAAATCCCTTCCTACAAAAAAGGCATGGCAAGCAAGCAGCAAACAACAGAAACTCGCATGATTTTCTGTTGGTATAATAAACTGAACACAGGGCAGCAGTTGGTGGGGAAGTGGGAGAGACAACTGAACTGAGTCAGCTTGACTGAGAGAGAAAAAGAGAGTGTGCGCAAAATGTGTTTACATGTATGCGTGCGCATATTTACAAGAAAGTACACGTGCAGTCAACGTCAACGACTGGTAGGGGAAGTGTGGCCAGACAGCCAGAGAGAGCTAGAGCGAGCTAGTGCGACCTGAAGAGAGCATGTATTTCGAGGCAAATTGGACAATGTATGTATGTGTGTGTGTGTGCTTTAGAGTGCACTATCAAAAAAGCTATAACGACTTTTATCTAATCAGAATCCTTTTTAATTGAAAATAACGATGTCATCTGTGGAGAGGGGAACACGTCACTTGGCGCTGATGACATTTCCTCTATTGCTCTCACTATGAAGCTGGCAACTGGCAGTGAAGGTCGTTACCACTACTCTCACTCTCTCTCTATCTCTCTGCCTCTCCTTTAACACCGAGCTGAGGTGGCGAAAAATTGCAAGTTCTTAACTTGCAATTCAAAATCAAACGAAACACAAATCAATACTCAAAGAAACAAACATAAACGCTGTTCTTGGTTGCCAATGACAACAATTGCATAATGCACAATATTAAAAACTTTCAATTCAAATAGAAATTGGGTCAACCGCATGCAATGTTTATCAACTTGTTAAAGAAATCTCAACGAATATGTTTGTAATGCCATGGAGTGGCTAAAGGTAGATTTGGGGCTGCATTTTGGTCATTGATAAGGTGGCGTGACATTTGAGCCATTTACCCGCCGCACCGGCAAACGAAAAGCGAGAGCAAAAAAAGAGAGAGACACTGAATGCACAAGTGTCTGTGGGAGTGTGTGTTCATAAAAGTGCGTTAGTGTGAGTTTGAACCGTGTCAGCTGAGCGACACTGAAGAAGGAAAAAACTAAGTACGTCATACAAACACAACGTAATTGAAATTTAAAGCTGTTCTTACCTGACTTATTGGACATATGCGACTGATTGACAGCATTTTCGAATCAATATATTTTTAGAATGCATTTCCGAGCGGTGATGAGAGCGCGGCGAACACATGTAATAAACATCAAAAATACATTTACAACTTACAAAATTATACAAATATCAAACATAAAATTAATTCTGTTCTTTTTTTTGTTTTTGGCAAATAAAACATCTCAATACGAGATCACGCACACACACAGATAAATAAAATGTGGCGTCGCTGTAAGCACTTTGTTCGTTACCACAAGCATCTCAATTAAATGGTTTTATTTAATGTAGATTTTACGCAGTGGAACCGTTTTATTTAAAACTTTCACCAAATTACACACTTTTTTGCATATATTTTTTGTAGTTGCGCTTTTGCTTGCCAATTTGATGACCCACTCACACATGCATACCATCACACAAATACACACACACGCAAATGCACACACTCAATCGGTAACGTGGAATCAAACAAACTCAAGCCGGGAGCAACGAAACCAATTTCTTACTTACACAAACAACGTTAACGTTTCGCTTTCAATTGCGTTTTAAATACGATTTTTAGTATGCGTTTTAATTTCGCGCCCGCATATATTTGGATATCAAATATTTTATATACATATATTTTCTTTATTGTGGCCCGGACGCGTTCAGCGCAACGAACGTTCTCAAAACACGTTGAGTTTGTTTCTGATACGTGTTTAAAATGTCGCTGTCGCTTTTGCCACGATTATTTTTCACCGACTCACTTACACAGACATCCAAAACTAGTAGTACTCTCGACAACGCTCTCTCTCTCTCTCTCGTTCTTCTTGCGGTAAAATTCGTTTTATTACGTAGTTTTTTTACAAAGCAAACAATTGTAGTTAGCCCACAGTCTACAAAGAAGATGTTAAGTTGAGTAAACACTGTTTTATTAAAAAATTTAAACGGTGCAACGGTCTATATGTTTTTGTTACATACGCGGCGCACTTAGAATTTTTTATTTTCTTGTTGATGTTTGCGTCTAGCGTGACCGTAAATTGCGATAAATATACACCTATTTCCCGCTGAGGAAATACCATGATACACCACAATCACAAATATTGGCTGGCCACACTTCACGATGTATATTTCGAAACGCGTGTATTAAGGCGCTCCATTTTGAACAATATATTGTTTGTGATTTTGTTGGAAAATTAAAAAGCAACTGCATAATTTTTTTGCATTTTTCTAAAGTCTGTATTAAACTTTAAAGAAGAGCTATTATCTAAAAGAGCTTTTACACTCCGTAATTTGTCGGTATTTTAATACCAACAATAGTGTAATATTAGTAATGACCATAATAACATGCCACAACCGCCGTCACTAAAACTAACGCTTTAAGAATCACGTGATTTTGGCGTTGCCACTCTTTATAATGAGCTCTTAACGTAGTGGAAAAAAGTATCTAGCAGAGATAGATAACACAGTAAAGACTCAAACCCCCGTAAATCACAAATTTTTCGGAGTGACGTTGGTTCAGATCGCAGCTAAATCGTTTAATGTGAAAGAAAATAACCGCTGCCCTTACCCGCTTACTGTTGAAACTGTGTTCAGTATCTTGCCAATCAATAGTTCTGCGTAACAAACAAAAACATTTATTTACACTATTATTACAATTATCTGGGCTGAAAAAAATCATCTTTCGCCATCTCGTGGACCAGATCCCACTCGACGGCAACCGCATAAACGAGGAAAAGCAAAAAAATACTCCACGAATATATAGCAGCCGATCGTCGGGGGGTAAAATTAAGCAGCAACAACCACCACAATGTGGTAACTATGGTAATGCAGATAAATATATAGCAGTTGTCGCCATGCTCGCCATTCAACCATGTGGCCGACCCCTCCTCATGCGCTTTCTTATTGTACAAGAAGGCGATACTCATCGTAACAACAGTGTCTGAAAGCGAAATACAGAAACCAAAGTGTCGATTGATCAATCAGTATCGATGAATCAGAGTTTTGAAATTAAAATTTTGCTGAAAAGCGCAAGAGTTCAAAGCATATAGAATCATAATACAGATATTACAATTTCGATTGATCAATCAATCAATCAAGAGTTTTTCAATTTAAGCTACACAAGAGTTTTAGTAAGTAGTAAATGAATCTTAAATATGGAAATTTCAATGTATCTCTCAATCATCACTGATGTAAAGCGTCAAGAAGTTTTAGAACGTTACTGATTGAGGGAATTACCCATTTGGAACTCACTGAAAAAGGGGCCCGCAAAGACGGCCGTAAAGGCCATTTTCTCATAGCCCTGAACGGTCATGGCGTAGGAAGCCATCAGATTGATCAGACCGTTGCCAATGGAACCGAAGGTGATGTTGATGAAGTGCTCGGTCATGGAGCACACGATGCCCACAATGGACAGCAGCACCTCAATCTCGCTGGTGCAAATGACGATGACGACCAGCGAGCTGCTCGCGCTCAGCACGATAAAGAGCTGCAATTAGGGAGTTTACAATAATGCTTCCACACTGCGTTCGAGGCTTACGAAATGATACGGAGGCGGCACATCGGTGCGGGTGTGGCAGAAGGCGATGATGGCCAGCGGAACGGTGAGGCACAGCGACCACTTGGCGTAGTCGACACTAACGTCGGTGTGCCACAAAGTGTAGATATTGTCGAATTTCGCTGCAAAAGATAAAGCACAATGAAGGCGATTGACAATGAGTGACGCTGATTGAATGCACTGTGCACACCCACAATGTACGGCGGTGATGAGAAAGAACGGATTCGTCACGATCTGCGTGCAGTTGAGCAGCTTGCTCCAGCCGTGCTTGTACCGCTCATAGTCCACCACGGGCACCAGAATGGTGACCAGCAGTCGCATGGGGCACTGCAGCATGATGTAGACGCGCTCACAGCTGCCCGCCACACGCCAGTTAGTGGCATCGATGGGATTCAGCGACTCTACGAAGTCCGACCACAGTCGGCAGTTCTTCGAGTTGCTGCTGTTGTGCAACATGATGCGTGTAGCATGATAGTCCACCGACTCCGGCTGGTCGTGGGCATGGCGCGTGCCCAACGCCAGGTGGATGCCGACAGCCTGGCGGGCGTCGGGATCTCTGGCGCGTAGCACACTGCTGCTGCGTATGTCGACGTGTTCGTTCTGCATCAGATTCTTCAGGGCGTTGATCTTGCTGCGCAACTTGCGATCGCGCTCTGCGGACACGGACTGTTGCTCCAGCGCCAGGATCTCGTGCTGTAGGTCTGTATGCAATGAGAAATGTGGCAACAACAATGCTTGCTTGTGGGTGATGCTCACTTTTGATGTTGCGCCGCAGCAGCTTCAGATCGGCCACAATGATGATGAGGTAGAGCACATAAACAGAGAGCAGAACTATAAAGTAGTAGTAAATGCTTAATATAGTCGAGTTATTAAATGCCCCACCTTGACACGCAACCCACTTAAGCTGTCCATGCTGGACATACGCTGATTGTAGAACATCAGGTAGCGCAGCAGCTCCACGGCCAGCCAAAGAAACAACAGATCCCGCACCACCACAAAGCCGTCCATGCGGAAGGGCTTCATGAAGCAGATGAGGCCGCCGCAGAGCAGCACGGTGACCACAGAGTCGCCAATGGTGCCCGCAAACATTGCGGACTCCTCGCGAATGGGCAGCAGATTGGCCACCAGGTTGGGGCACGAGGCACCAAAGGCCAGCAGCGTTGCACCCGCCACGGATTCGTTCATCTGCATGCGCATCGACAGAATCTTGAGCACGGGCAGAAAACTGCAGCATGATAGGAGGGCAGACAGTCCGGGCAAAAGCAGTTGGCAATGGCAATAAGATCAACTCACTAGGAGTCCACAATGATGGACATGAGCAGCAGATAGTTGACGGCAATCGTCATGAACATGAGCGTCACACAGATCTCGGTGAGCTTGTCGTGCACATTGAAGAAGCAGTACATCATCTCGAAGTAGTTGAAGTAGCCGAGTATATCGCGACAGTTCTTCACCCGCTTGATCATCATGCAACGATTTCCATACGGCAGACGCAACACACTGAGGCAACTCACCTGCGGAAAGGATGCGTGCTTAGTGCTTAGTGGGGAATGTTGATCATGATGATAAATGACAAACGCACGTTGGTCAGAAAGTATTTGAATTCTTCATCTAAGAAGTTCAGATTGCTGACCATATTTGAGCAAGCAATTTGAACTTGAAGTTTGTTCAGTGATTACTGAAAACTCACAGCCTCATTACGAATATTCAAATTCGTATAATTCTTTCTATAGAGCCGTCGATTTCTTGATCTGTCACGCTTTAAACAGTAAAATGAAAAGTCAAGAAGTTCGCTTTATGAATGGTTTCGTTTTATTTAAATGCTTCCACGTTGCAAGAACTTTGTAACCCGGACATATATAGAAGTTATATATATACATATATATAGTTCTTCTTGTCCAATCAATCCATAAATTTTGTTTGTAAGTACCTTGTGTTCTTGATTAGCAAATTTTCTCTCGTTCGTTTTATTTTTTAAGCTTACATTCATTGTGTGTTTATGTTGTTGGTTTTTATTTGTTTTTTGTTTGTTTTTGTTCTTTTTTTTTTGTTTGTTTTGTTTTAAGCGATACTATTTTGGTTCAAGTCCTTGTGTTTTATGTACATATTTAAACTAAATTAAATGCTATAAATTACTAGTGTTTGTGGGTTGGTTTTGACATTTGAATCTCGCGTTGAATCATGTGTATAATAAGTACATAGTTGTGTTTGTGTGTGTGTTTTGTGTGTGTGTGTGTTACAATAAATAACTCTATGTATTAAAATGCCTTAAGTACTAGATACATACATACAAGGGGCGCTACTAGTAGCAGCTGCTCTATATCTATATCTACTAGACACACATACATATACATCGGTGTATATGGGAAATTAACTAACATGCATACACATATACAGAATACAGATTACAGATTACAGTTTACAGACAGATAGTTTGTAGTATTTCGTGTGATACGAGTCGCTAATGGCTACAGGAACTAATGCAGCAGCTAAACAGCTAACGGCTAACGGCTAACGGCTAACAGTCGGGCTAACTGGTGAAGTTGTAGCTGCGCACCGCGTGGCCGGGCGTCACCAGCTCCACTTTGATGTTGGCCGTCGCCGTCACCTTGGTGGTGTTGCGGTCCGAGTGCGTCGTCTCCACCGTCACCTCCGGCTGCACCACAATGCTCTGCAGCTCCGGTGGCCCGTAGCTGCCGCCCAGCTGCGACTGCGGCACCTTGTGGTATGACGGCATCCCGCTGCCGCCTGCATGCGTCTGATACGCTTGATCCCGCTCACGCTCTCGCTCTCGATCACGCTCGCGTTCGCGATGCTGGTAGCTGATGTTGTTCGTATAGTGATTGTTCAGATTGTGGTTGTAGTTGTTGTGGTTGTGATTGTGATTGTAGTTGTGATGATGCGTCGGCGTCGGCGGCGCACTCCAATCGTTGTGCATTTGTATCGACGAGTTGCTCGACTTCCACGACTGCGGCTCCTCGGTGATCGTCGTCAGCGAGGGATCGTTCGTGTTCATGTCCTTGTGATAGTGATGCGCCTTCAGGCAATTGTTCGAGCCCGAGTTGCGCGACGAGCCACGCGAACCGTTCACAATGAACGCCTTGTTCGAACGCTTGCTGCTGCGCATGGGCACCGGCGACGGTATCGAGATGCGATCGGGATGCTCCAGCGGCACCAGCTCCGCCTCCGGGCCCAGCATGCTCAGTATGATGGGGAAGACAACGAGACTATTGCAAGCGCCCACGCACAACACGACAAGCAGCAGCCAGCAAAAGTGTCGTATGACGAACTCAAACGGCGATGTGGACAGCATAAATACCGCCATCCCAGAGGTGAGCATGCCATGCACCAATGGACCCAGCGACAGCTGCATGGCCAGATGAATGCGCCGCTGTCGATTGCCCACCGAGGTCATGAAGCCCTGCAAAAGCGAGAGAGTAATTCAGTATTAAAAGACTGCTTGGATCGTGAGGAAGTTAATGCCGATGACTTACCAGCGAGATGTGCACGTTGAAGCAGAGCATCATGCCCACGCCGAGTATGAGTATGACGGCGGGTATGGCCGACAGCTTGATGCCCAGCAGCGTCATGGCCCCAAAGATCTGCGCCAGCGACGCCAGCACCGTCACGATGACCAGCACGGCGGCCCAGACCGAGAGCAGCAGCAGCGAGACCAGCACCAAGGCCGCCAGGAAGGCGCAGACGAGGATGAGGGCCAGCGAGGAGCGCAGCGTCATGTACTGCTCCCAGAAGATAAACGGGATGCCTGCAAGCAGATGGAACAAAACAAAATGAAAACACAGTTCATGGAAAGATAACAAACTAACTAATAAAGTAATGAACATAAAAATAATTCATCTACTGTCTATCTTCAATTAGAATAATCTTAAACTTATCTTTAATTGCCAGTAAAGAAATTATATTAAAAGAATAGATATACATATATCTATAAAGTTTTGCGAAAAAAGGGTAGCAAAATTATTGCTTAAACTTTGCGTGTCAAAAGAAATGCTTTACACAAGTTAGATGCAACAACTAAATTAAAAAGCGTAGATAGCTTATCAAAATGATGGTGTAAGTAATGAAGTAATTAAAATATAAATAATTGAGCATAATTCTGCCTTTCTTCAATTCGAAGAAACAAAAACTTTTAGCTGCAAAAGCTAAATAGAAATTGTATTATAAAAACAAATAAATATTTATGAAGATTTAACCAAAATGACAAGCAAAATATCGCTTAAAATGAACACCTTAAATAAAGTTCTTTAATCAACTGAACTTTCAATAATTTCGATCTTTAAACAATGAAACCACTTCTCAGTGGTTTTAAATTACTCGAAATAATTGAAGACAGCAAATAAAACTTAACGACATTTAGTGTTTTGCTGATCTTTCATCATTTAGTGGTTCCAAGACACTTAAATTATGCTCCAACTCTAACCCATATTCTTCCTAAATAAAAGGCAGCTAGGCCTCAAACCCACCTGAGGGATAGTTGGGCAGTCCGTAGCCCTCGAACTTGACGCTCAGATCGCGTATGTGGCCGATCAGCGTCTTGATCTCGGACGTGTCCGTCAAGCCGTGCAGATAGAACGGCATCTGGGCGTAGACCAGCGGCAGACTCTTGGGTATCTTCAGGTCGTACTCGATGGGCACATGATAATACTGACGCGGTTCCGGATACAGTTTGCCCTGCACAATAAATAGAAGGAAAACAAGAGATTAGAGCTTGCTCAACCATAAGTGAAAAGAGATGAACGCACCTGGGAGGCGCCATAGGCGAAGACATCGTTGGTGGCCCAGGCGGAGAGATAATTGTAGAAGGCCTTGGGATTGATGGTGCCATCGCTGGCCACCAGCCGATTGCTGACCACCAGATTCTTGTCCACCGGATTGTCCACGTGGCCCGTCTGCACGATCAGCTTGTAGGCGAGTATCGCATCGCTGCTCGCATTCGGATGCCAGCCCTCGGTGGTTAGATTCTTGTTGGCCACCGCATCGTCAAAGATGCGCTGCAGATTCAGCAGCCAGTCGCGGAACAAGAGCAGCCAGAAATCGGGCAAACCGCCATTATCGTTCTTGATCACATGCGGCACCCGAACGAAGGCCTCGTGATATTCGCAGAGCAGCTTCTGCTGTGTGGGATACTCAAAGTTGCCCTGGGTGACGGCGTACATGCTGTAGAAGCCAAAGAGACGCGTCTGCGCATCGAGAAACTTGTGCTCGTTGCTGTGCTTCGGCACCAGATCAATGATGTCCAGGCCATCCTGCAGCGCCCGCGCTTCGTACAGGCTGAAGATGAGCGCACAGAGGAAGCCCATGACGGCCAGGAACTTGACCCAGCTGCGCATGAGGAAAGGCGTGTAATACTTGTAGGCGAAGCGCGACAGCGAGAAGCAGGGCACAAAGTAGCTCTGTTCCTCACAGCTCTTGGCTTCAGCTCCGCGCGTCTCCAGCAGCGGATTCTGCACAGGCTGCTGCTGCTGTTGCTGCTGCTGCTGTTGGTGTTGTTGCTGCTGCAGATTGTTGCAGATCTTGACGTGACGTGCACTGCGCATGTTGTTGTTGTTCATGGCCAGCTGCTGCTGTTGCTGCTGCTGCTGCTTGGGCTGCTCCTTCCAGACGGGAAAGCAGCAGCAAAAGATGTCCGCACGGCCGGCGGTGCGACGCCGCAAGTCCAGCGAGATCATGGCCGGAAAGACCAAGAGCGCCGCCGCCAGATTGAAGCACATCACAATCGCTGCCTGCAGGCAGAACACCTTCAACGCTGGCACCGGAATAAACACAGCCGCTGCAAAGGAACCCGCCGTGCTGCAGGCACTGAACAGTATGCTGGGTCCGACCTTCTTCAGTATGAGCTTGGTCTGCTCCTTGCGATTGCTCTCCGCATACGCAGCCGTCAGCATGAAGATGTGATCGACGCCCAGGCCAAGCGCCAGAAAGGGCACCACTTGTGTGCTCGCCGCATTGAACACAATGCCGAGCAGCGCACACAAACCCAGGCCGGCCGCAGTGCTGAAGCACATGAGAAGGACGCCGGCGACACCGACGCTGCTCTGGCCACGCACAGGATCACGCCAGCGCAGCAGCGTGCAGAAGGCGTAGATCACGGTGGCGGCGACGCCAATCACAATGCTCAGTGCACTGGGATGCGAGAACTTGGCCAGAATATCGTCGAGACTGGCCGAGCTGAACACATAGATGTCGTAGTTGGCAGCGATGCGCGACTGCTTGCGCAGCAGCTGCTCCACCTCACGCGAGAAATTGCGCTGCCAGGCGCTGAGCACCTCGGCGGCCTTCTGCTGTGACCAGCCAATGTGATGGACCTTGTAGTTCTCCAGCCACTGGTCGTACATCTCCTTCTCGGTCATCAGCTGCACCACCGTCTGCAGCGCCTTCGCCTTCTTCAGGTGTCCGCTGCGGTTGCGCTGTGCACCGCCCACGATCAGCTGCTCCGGCCAGTGCATGTACTTGGCTGCGTAGCCGTAGCAGCCGCCGGAGAGTATGGCGCCGACGTCGGGCGGATGGGTGCTGTTCTTGTTGGGAGCGGTGTCGGGGCAGAGCGGGTGCTGGGGATTGAGGCAGGGCTTCTCCATGTAGCCGCTGGTGATGGCCGAGCGCTTGAGGTACTGCTCGACGGTGTCGAAGTCGAAGCTGAACTTTTGGTCGGACATTTTCTGCTTCATGAACTGCATGACCTCCGAGGGGTTCAGTGTGCTCCACTGCAGATGTCTATTGAGGCCACTAGAGGTATAAATAGAGGAGGTTAAGTTGTATCAACACATACATAGGTCTCCACTATGGACTTACGGTATGTAGGGCGGTGTTTCGGGTCCCAGCAGCTGGCTGCCCTCCCAGAAGCAGTCGAGCGGCGTGATGATCGAGCATGGGATGAGATGATGCAGTATCTGCTCAATGTAATAGTGTCCCTCGAAGCTGGGCGTCGTCGGTGAGTTGCACATGTCCTTCAGCCCCCACTCGGTGTCGTACATGTGCACCTTGACGGACGTCGCCTTGATCAGCACCTCGAGATGCGCGAGCAACGCCTGCGGATGCAACACGGACGCATACGGATCGTGGGCCGTCTGTATAAGCAGCTGGTGTGTCGACAACTCCTCCTCGCCAATTGTCTTTTGTGTGTAGGCCAGCTCGGACTCGAGGCGGCCGCCCTCCTGTATCCACAGCTGGTGGACCTTCGAGTGAATTTGGGCGCTCTTGAGGCCCACGCAGAAGGTGCTGAGCACCAGGATGGCCACGAAGAGCACCTTGCCCGCATGCTTCTGCACCGAGCTGCCGAGCGTTTCGAGGTGGGATTGGAATACTGAACGCAGATAGATTGCCGTGCGGTTGCCACGCGCCTTGCCCTGCAAAAGCGAGAGAGGGAGGGAAAGAGAGAGAGAGAGAGAGAGAGAGAGAGAGAGAGAGGGATGGTTAGTCTCTTTCTTATTTTTTTTTTTTGTGTAACATATTTGTTTTTATTGCCCTGGTTGTTGTCTTTTCTCCGGCTCATGCCATAAATAACGCATTAAAATTATAACGAAACAGCGTGTGGCCCCAACCGCAGCCATATAATTTATATGCTTCCCCGCTCTCGCACAGCATCTGCGATGAAGCCATCACCATCAGCAGCAGCAGCAGCAGCGGCATTATCCCCATCATCATCATCATCATCATCGTCAGCAGCGGCAGCGTCATGACCATGCCATTCCAAGCCAAAACCCAAACCCAACCCATTTCATACAAAAGCAAAACAACACAAGACGCCGCTGTCGCAGTCGCCGTCGCCATCGACGTCGACGCCGAAGCAGCCGCAGCCTCAAAAACTCAACCTCAACCTATAATCGTCTGTTTGGCAATTGGAATCAAGACCCACCAGGCTGAGTTGGCTTTGTAGCCCCCACCTCCCTCGTTTCCCCCTCGCCCCACGTGCCTCCCTTTTCCATTCACATTCCCAAGTCGCATCGCTTTCTCGCTTCTTTTGCCTGGCACGGAAATTGAGCCCCAAATAATGAGGAGCCCGCTAACGTCTCAATCGAACCTTTGGCCGAACAGTCATTCCACTGTGGAGCGTCACATAGATAAACTGTCAGCAAATAGAACTGCCAGCATTCGAATCTATTTGCTAGACCACAAGATTCCTTGTTTAAAGTTTGTAAAAAGCAGTTTCTACTTCAATACAATATCTAAATATTTACAATAATTGCAAAGTATTTACGCCATTTTTATTTCGTATTAGCAATTAAATATGCAATGATATTATGCGTATTTAAGGTATTTTCAATTTCTTCACCACGCATATTTATTCATTCCTTAGAAGTACAATACCATTTTATTATTTATTGTTTAATTTGCTTTTCATTTTTAAAATTTTAAACTTCATTACACAAATTAAAATTTTTTGCTTGCTAGCTACTTTTTAACTGGCTGACTGGAGACTGCGTTCCACTGTGCAGCGTGCAGCGTTCGCCTCGCCCAAGCCCAGTCTCGGCCTCAGCCGCAGCCGCAGCTAAAGCCTCAGTCGCAGTCGCAGCAGACACATTCCAAGCTCGAAACGTCTCAATCTTTCGCTTGGGCTCTATTTTAGTTGCTGTGCTTGCCGATGTTGTTGGTGCTGCTCAAGTCTCCTTTTGCTTTTATCGCTTTTCACAGATTTTCCGCACACAGTGAAATGGCGCAGCCATTAGGCGCACTTTGGCTTCAAGTTTTAGGTTGTCGGTTTTTGGTTTCGTGCTCACGCAGAAATTGTTGTTGTTGGTGAAAAGCGCAAGAGCTAGAAATGACTTAAGTGGCATTGACTGCAAGGAAGAGACAGCTTTATTGTTGCTGGACAGGCACTTTATGACTACCGTTAACAGCGAGCAGGCGCAAAGGCGCAAAGGCAAAGAGAAACGGATAGAGACAGAGAGAGAGCGATAGCGATTGCGGCTGCGCGGGAGTCCGCCAAAAAGGTTAGCTGCGCTTACGTTATAATGCATATTTGTGTGTCTGTGTTTGCTTTTGAAGTTATGCGTGGCATTTCTAGGTGCGCCCATTGCTAGAGAGAGAGCGGGACAACTCGAGTACCACACTTCCTGCTGTTGCTGTTACTATTTGCTTTTCTGTATGCAGGCGACGTCGCGACTTTGTGTCATTTCCGCAAAATTCAAACTCAAAAGCGGCTCTGACTTTGTCGCTATTAATTAAGTCATTGGCGGCGACACCGGCAAAGACAACACTAACACCAACAACAACAAACAACTGCAACAGCGTCGACTGCGTTTGCGGCGGCGTCTCTTTCAAGCTGTAAGCAGCAACAACAGCAGCGCGCCGCATGTGGCGACTGCGACTGCGACTGGCGATTGCAATGTTCGTGGAATTTTTCCATAATTTGTGTAGCCTAGAAGAATGTTTTTCCCTGGGCAGAAAAACCTAAACAAAACAACGAAACACACAAAAAATAATGGAAGAAGATGCACAAAATTCCTGGAAACGCGCTGTGCGGGGCGCAACAATGTTGTAATGCCGCAGGTCGCAGAAACAACGCCGAAGCGCAACAGCAAGAGCAACAACAACTAAAAATAAACTTTAATCTAGATTCGGCAGCCCACAGTGCAGTGCAGCTCAAACTGTGCTTGATTGAGCCATCACAGCGACGTCCGCTGTTAACGCTTGTCAGTATTTCTTTTTTGCCTCCCGCTCTCGTTCTCGCTCTCACTCACTCTGGCTGTCTGCCTCAATTCCTCTTTGCTTTCGCCTTTCAGCCTCCTCTCAATCTGCAACAAGCTGCGCCAAACGTTGTCTGCTGCCCCATGTGACATATCATCAATCTTGCCTGCTGTTGTTGTTGTTCCTCTTCCACTCCTTATACTTCTTGCAGTTGTTGTTATTGCTGTTTCTCCTATACACCCGCAGCTGCTGTTGCTGCTGCTGCTGTCGCTGTCGGGATCGCTGCCAACGTCGACGTCGCGTCGTGAGGAAATGTCACAAATTGATTTATGGCCTGTGCTTGGTTTGCTTTCATGTTGTTGTTCTTGCTTTTAGTAAAGCAGAAAATTGTTGTATGCATTTTCTTTGTAAGGCCACAAACAGCGTCTGGCGGCAAACTCTGGGGAACAACTTCATTAGAAATGCGCATTTTGGTCCTAATCCTCTGCGCATGGCTAATCTCACGACACAGTTTGACATGTACTGCATGTGGCTCAGTGCCGTAGCAAATATGCGCTTGCGCACAAACGAGACGGCAACACTGCCCCTTGACAGTGTGACAGGTGCATTGTGTAGCAATCGAAAAATACACACACATACTTAAAATGGAATCCCTCAATCAGATGCTCCGTTCGGTGTGTTTTCAACTTAATTTTGAAACAATTTCAATTTTAATGAACACAAAGAAAGCCTCAGCCAGCCACCATGCGCTCCACTAATCAATCAAAAAAGTTCCACGTCAGTCTGGACAGACAGATGAATAATTTAGCCAGAGACTCCAGACGCCCCCCACGGGCTTTGACTACTTAATTACACGCCACATTATAAGCAGAGGTCTCCACAACAACACAAATATGAAATATTTCCATGCCCAACGAAAAAAAAAACACAAAACCAAAGAAAAGAAAAAAGCAAAAAAAATTGATATTCAGTAAGGTTCGGTTGAGGCGCGATCCATAATTGGAATAGGAGAGGCCAGTTATAGTTATGCCGCAATAAAAAACGAATGCAAAGCGTTTTTTTGGCATAAAACGAAACTCAATATATGTATGTATCGGTCGGTTGGACACACAAAACGACGTGACGGACCACCCAGTTGATTCATAATTATCATATTACTCACTTCGAGGCAAATGCGATATCAATCGATATGCTTCTTGGGCAAATATAATCCGTATGTTGTTCCACCCATTGAGCGGAAATATTTGGGTAATCCCAAAATAAACATTCTCTTCGACACTCAAAGAATGGCTCCACTTCAAATTGAAAAACATATTTCGTTCGCTCAAATCGACATAATTTATGGACAACATATAAAGATTTACACAAATATTACTAAAATGTATGCTGCTCAGATAATAAAAAATATTCTTTTGTGAACCGTCATAATTTATATAAAACGAATAGTAAAGCAGAGAAAGATGATTTCGATTGACATGACAATATGGTATTCCACTCGATCTGGACCCAATTGTGCTTCAAATGCGATTTCAGACATGGATCATTCGCATGGAGTTGGAGAGGCCGGATTTAAATTTCAAACTTGTGACAATGACAACGGGATCATTATCCTTGATAATTCCTGCATCCTTGGATATCTTAATGCCACGTTTGAGTCGTTCATCGACAGTAATATCACCGTTGCCCTTGTAGGAAATCGTAAAAATGCCACGATACAGATTCGAACGACGTGCAATCACATCATTGTCAGTAATGAGACTTATAATTGGACATGGTGGCCGATATCGGCTCAACATAAATGTCGTATTCCCCGTCGATGTGAGCACTATAATTGCCCGAACATTGCTTTTGACCGCAGCACTGACAGCAGACACTACCATGGCGTTCTCCAAATCGATCTTTTCCTGATTGGCATTGAGCAGATCCGTAAACAGATTATAACTCCACACAGCCGCCTCGGCCTCCCGACAGACTCGCGTCATCACCTGGACACATTGCAGTGGATATTCGCCCATAGCCGTTTCGCCCGACAACATGACACAATCGGCGCCATCGAGTACCGCATTCGCCACATCGGAAAGTTCGGCACGGGTGGCACGAGGCTTTTTTATCATCGACTCCAGCATTTGGGTGGCACAGATGCCAGGCTTTCCGGCCAAATTGCACTGGGCGAAAATCGATTTTTGCGCAAGAAAAACTTTTTCTGCAGGAATTTCAATGCCCAGATCGCCACGAGCCACCATAACGCCATCGGCGGCTGCGATTACTTCGGCAATATTCTTCATACCCTGATGATTCTCGATCTTGGCAATGATCATAATATCTTTACCCTCCTCGCCGAGCAGACTACGTATCTCATTGATGGCCTTTGCATCCCTAATAAACGACGCAAATATCATGTCCAATTTCTGGTCTACGGCGAACCGTATATCGGCTTTATCCTTATCGGAAATAGACGGCAGATCTACATCAATGCCGGGCAAATTGATACCTTTTCGTGAGCCCAATTTTCCGCCGTTTTCTACCACACAAATCAACTCCTCGTTCTCGATTTCCTTGACCAGCAAAGAGAGCAGTCCATCGTCCAAAAAGACGCGATCTCCAGTTTTCAGCACTTTCGTTATATTCACATAATCTACAAATATCTTTTCCTGGGTGCCCTTCGCCTGAAACTCCTGATTTGTGGTCAGTCGTAGTGTGGCACCTTTCTTCAGCTTTACACTTCCAGTTCCACTGCCCCCTATGAGACCTGTGCGTATCTCAGGACCCTTGGTGTCCAAGGCAATTGCCGTATGATTCTTGTAGCCCAATTGCTTGGTGTAAATATCCGAAGCTTCTCGCAATTTGACTATCGTCTCACAGTGCTCGGCATGGGTGCCGTGAGAGAAATTCAAACGTGCAATATTCATGCCAGCCTCGTTCAGTTTCACCATCATTTCCACACTAAGTGTGGCAGGGCCAATGGTGCAAATAATACCCGTGAGGCGTTTGAAACTAGTCTGCTGGTCATATTTTATGCTACAGGAATGTTCCAGGTGACTGCGAGCGTGTTTCCCGCACTTTTTGCTATATAGAATAGGGGCAGTATATAGTTGATACATCATTAAACATGAAAGCTGCATTTTACGGATGTTTTATGGTTTTTGGTTTTTTGCAACGATTCATAAAATGAAATCAAGACCAAACTCGACTTTGGAGATACAATAAAACTTACGCCTTGCTCGCCAGTCTCTTCACGTAACGCTTTGACATAAAATGTGTAGATCCCATTAAAGTTATATCCCGTGTGAAGACGTTCTTGAATACAAAATTGAGAGCATATTGCCGGCATCTAGGCATGTGGATGTCCGTTTTATATAAAAAGCACAGTTCTTTTTTTTAAACAATATTAATGAAATTTAAAATTATCTGAACAACTATACAATATATTCTAAGGTGTCTCCGATGTAAACCTTAGAGTAGTGTTCGGAAGTCGCGGTAAATAATAATGTAAGAAACGCGTCACATCTGCTGTCTAACAAGCAATTTATGTAAATGCAGTTCAATGACAACACTTGTCCCACTGTGCACGCAAGCAACATTTTCCTCTAGTACTCCAACGACCCGCATTAAAAGCAGCATGCAAGTATTACGTATTATTCTGTGTGTGTTCGTTTTGTATTGGTCTCTGTTGTATGTGATTGTGTGTGTGAGCGTCTGGGCGTGTGATGGACCACACACAATGCTCACATTTAGTTACGCACACTGTTTAAACGCGCCAATTTTTGCGGCTAGGCAAGCAATTAAAATAAAGTAAATGGGACGGTGACGACGCATGCAAATCGCCATTTGCCGGCACTTTATGGCGCCTCTTAAACGTGACCAGCAAGCGTTCATGCATGTATTTATTTTTTTTTTTTTTTTCGTTTTATTTTTGGCATTGCGTCGCTCTCCACTCAACGGAATCGGGCAAACAGAAAGAGAAGAAAAAAGGGTTTGAAGGTCATTGGAGCAGCTGAAACTGACGACAGCTTTCGTTACCGTTAATCAGCGACAGCAGCGACCGAGCAGCAGCATTGCAATCACAGGTGACACACAAGCATTGCTGTGCGGGGTGGCCTGCGACTAAGAGAGAAGCACAACAAACGAAGAGAGGCAGCTGGTTAAGCTCACAAGTCGACTTTGTTGCTAAGCTGCTCTTTTGCTTTTCAACTAATGTCCACTGCTTTCTTTGATTTTGGTGGTGTAGGCGTTGCAGCCGAAAACTATGGCACACAACCAAAAAAAAGTAAACTTCAACTGGAGGCTGTCATAAAGTTGCAGCAATAACTTAAAATTTAACTTCACCTGTCCCACAAGCAACGGCAACGGCAACATCTCTGATCGCTGCTTGTTGCTTTGCTTTGCTTTTAAGCAATTTAATTTCTTTATTATTTTCATACGAAAACACACACACACATACCCACTGGCACACACACAGGCTGTTGTCGGTCAGGTAGGTAGCCAAGGCGGCCACGTCGCTCATTCTCAGTCTCATTCAGACACAGGTACACACGCACCGAAATCAAAACGAACGACAGTGGGAGCGAGAGGGCACGACAAGGCAGCAAGGGCAATGTAGGGCGACGGCAGCGAGTGTGAGTGCGAGGGCTTTGTCTTCGGCTTCGGCACTTGGGCCCAGCTCTCAGTCAAGCCCTGCGTGGCCCTACACTAGTTATGTGACTGTCTGTGTGTGTGTGTGTCCGTTGCTTGTCCAGTCTGTCCGTTAACTGCTTTTTCAGTGAATTCCGTGATTATTGCTTGAATGTTTCTTTCCGGTACTCGCATTGGTCTTTGAGCTCCTCTATCTCGCTCTCTGCCCGATGTCTCTATCACAGCCACAGCCTGCGTCACAGCCGCAGCAGCAGCGCAGTCGCAGCCAGAGTCTCAAGCCTCCGTTTGTGTTTCTGTTTTGTCTGTCTCGGTGTTGCTGTCTCATTTTGCTGCCCAATGTCACTGCGTCGTCGTCGCCGTCGTCGTCATCGTTGTCTTCTTCTTCTTCTTTGCCTTTGGTACCTTTTTATACCGGTTAAACGCAGTATAGAAGGGTATTAGAAAATGGTGGTAAATTATAATATATTCATTGATTATTCAATTACTTTTTGCTAATTCTAATTTCAAATGTTTTTCAAGCACTTTTATATAAACACAAGCTTTTTATAGTTTTATGTAAATTGAACACTCTTTACAAACGGTTCTTGTTCAACTTCAATTCTTCTACTAATTAAAGACTCATCTTATTTATTTAGAATTCCAGCTGTAATTGCATTTACAGTATAATATTGATAATTGCGCCATGCAAAACATGCAATTAACTGCAATGTGCAATTAAAGTTAACATTGAAGGTATTTTTAGGTTTGTTTTTATTTTAATTGGCTGTGCGCACTTAAATGGGGCTGCAGTTATCGACATTAATATTTTAATGTTGATGAATAGATAGCGGGTATCTTGCAGTCGAGCACTCTCAACTGTTGCTCGCTCGCTTGTTCATTACTACGACGGCTGGTGCTGTTGCCGTTTTTGCTGTGGTTGTTATTGTTGCTGCTTTTATCTGCTTCTCTCGGTCGGCCGGCCGGCCCGTCCGCTTGCTGTGTGTGGTCAAGTTAATGTCTTCATAATTCTTTTGATTTTTTTTACGTCTTACGTTCGTTCGTTGCTGTTGTTGTTTTTGTTGTTGTCGCTGTGCCCCGTTGCTGGGGCACGCTGATGAAGACAATAACAGTTTTATGTACGGCCAGAAACAGAGGTAGGGCTCTGGTCTCAGATCTCGGGTCCCGAGACTACTCAACTCAACTCAGCTCAGCTCAGCTCGTAGCCGAGCCTAATGAAGCTGGCTGAAAAACACATTTTGACTTCCAGTTCTCGTTCTCTGCCCCCCACAATAAAGTTGTTTGTGTCTCTCTCGCTCTCCCATTCTCTCAGGCATGTTTGGTGTGAGGCCTCAAAATTGAGCTGTCAATTATTGGGGCAATGTGTGGGCGCTATTTGGGGCAACAACTTGGGACCAATTTTTCGGCACTGGGTATTTTTAGTTTTAATTGAGGGGGAAAGAAGAAACATGCTCTTTCTTCAAAGTGATCGCTCAACTGCTTACAAGATTATAGAGCAAAAGGATCACAGAGATCAAAGATCGAGGCGCTAATTTATGATTCCCCATTGGATGGGCGCAAGTTAGAACACAAAATAAAGCAAACGTAAAGCGTAAATTTCAAGTTCTCAATCTAATCTAAATATCTTCTTTAGGCTAGATAGCAAAAGACAAGCTGAAAGCACAACGTAAAAATAAATATTATAATAAGATAAGAGCCGATAAGATCAGATCTCTAGTGGAACAGGTGTAACCGACATAAATCATGGTCACACTTCAGACCAATATTTGTTATACGAAACGCAAGCAAGGGAAACGCACTAATAAATTTAGAGAGAAATATCAAAATCACAATAATAATCTTTTTTTTTGGGAGAACGAGAAGAAGCGGTCGAGAAAGATCAAAGCGCGCCGAAAGGACGAGTCTCAAGTGGTGTAGGGGAAGGAGGAAGCAGGAGCAGGAGCAGGAGGTGGAGAACTACACTCCACACTTGTGTGCGAACTAATCCTTAAGCAAACACACGTCGCAGCGACTCATTCCAGGAGGAGGTAAAACCTCAGTTATGTACCTGCATAAATTGATTCAGCTCCAAGGAACTGAAGTCGAGCTGAAGGCTCTGCTTCCAAAAAGGCTGCAGACACGCTGTGTAGTTGTCGTGGACCCCTGGACGTGTCGATGAAGATATCTCACGCCTACAAGCGTTTCCGGCTTACACTTTGACAGGAATGTTGAGGGCCACTGAGAGAGAGAGAGAGAGAGAGAGAGAGAGATAGAGAAATGTCTGCGTTTCGAGGGTGGGCAACGAGAGGAAGTGCTCGACCTTAACAAAGAGCGTAACTGTAATTGAACATGCTGGGCGTGTTGCGGCCAAAGAAGACGGGGGCGGTGAAAGGCTGATTCTCAGAAAGACCGAAACCAGAGGATAGCAATCGCCTTGACTTTCAGCTAAGTGCTGCTAAGAAAGGGTGAACTATACTCAGAACAACAACTCAAAGATTACAAATATTACCACCTTAGCGTACTATTTAAAGTGATATTCAATAGGTACAAATTGCAAATTTCAACGCTAATCTACGAAACTTTCTTGAAAATAATTGACGACATCTACAGTGTAAACATTTTTCCTTTTTCAAGAGCTGTGCACTTCCTTTGAACTTCAGCCAAGTGGGCGGGGAGTTCACGCATCTTCACAGTGTAAACATCTTTATTTGTCTGCTATGCAAAAGATTTTTGCGCTCAGCTTTGAGCTGCTGCGTCTCCATCTCCATCTCCGGCGTTTTGTGTTTACCGTAGTGATTACGATGCAGCTGCTTATTTATGATTCGAGGGTTTATGCTACTGGTTTTCGATTTTGGCCATGTCAATTTCAAGGGAGCAAGAGCGAGATCGAGAGTCGCACCACAAATATTTGTTTTTCATGTGCTGTTGTAAAAAGATCGGGGCGGCGGCAGAAGCGGCGGCGGCGGCGGCGGCATGACTAAACAAATTTGTTGCCCACCGCCGCATGAACAACAACAACAGCAACAACAACGAAAACTTCTTCAAAATGCCGCCAATGTTTCTCAACTTCCTGTGTTGAGTGGTTTTGTGTGCCTTACAATTGGCACAGCGTCGGTTTTTGAGAAAAAAGGGGGCGCAAAGCGAGGGGCACTTGCGACTTGGCCCCGACGATTTCATTCATGAATTTGTATGTGCGTACACAAATGTATCTGATAGATACAAATGCAAACACAAACACAAGCCACACAATGATCCTCGCATTCAGTCGTACATGGTCTGCATCCATAGTGCGGCATTGCCGTAAATAAATTTGCGGCACAGGCAAATGTGAATCCGCGTCACCACTGCGATCAGTCCGACTAACAGATACCCGCAAGTTAAAGAAATAAAATTTAATATAAACAACATTTTACGCCAAAGTTGATTACTCGACACTGATGATTTCTGAGCAGTCACACGACGTTTACTATCAGTTAGACAATCACTCTCTCTGCTAGGTTTCGTTACAGGGTGTGCAGTAATGACTAAAGAATTGACAGAGTGAAAATCATATCTATCAGAACAACAATAACAACAACTACAAAAAAACAAATGGCAGAAAGTATTGATCGATTCAAGCTCAATTTGGCATTCAGCTCATTCATGAAAACGTCACCCTCGGACCTCCCAGTAGATTGTCAATAAATTGTTGTTGTCGCCGTTGTTGTTGGCCCGTTG
This sequence comes from Drosophila siamana, assembly GCA_035047445.1. Taxonomy (NCBI): domain Eukaryota; kingdom Metazoa; phylum Arthropoda; class Insecta; order Diptera; family Drosophilidae; genus Drosophila; species Drosophila siamana. Next base: position 20,362 of record JAWNPP010000104.1, on the reverse strand, counting down.
TTTTTATGGCATACAAAAAATAATAAACATAACGTTCAAGCCATTTGCAGTTGCCTGGCTCGAAACGCGCCAAAAAGGTAACAAATGCATTTCATTGTTGTTGTTCTGTGGCTGTTGCTGTCGTAGTTGTCAGTTCTTTAGCCTTTTCGCTTGTCGCTTTTGTAGCTCGCTTCGTTAGACAATATTAATGTCTTAATATATTTCGTTAAATTGAGTCATTAAAATAAATCGCCCATCGTCGTCGATGACGACGGCGCCGTCACGAGGAACAACAGGCCAAAAGCACAAGCAGCAACAAAACAACAACAGCGAAAACCACAAAAAAAGAGGAAAACAACAAAAACAATACACGACGGCAACAAACAACAGCAACAACAACGATGTTGACCACACCTCAGCTGCAATCGCTGTCGACGTCGCGCAGTCGAAGCTGCAGCCGCCAACAGTGCTGATGTCGATGCAGTTCGATCGATCGCTTGCCACAACTTTCGAGAAGTTCAACGCAAGGAAACTTTGTAACGTTACAACAGAAATAATTGAGATGCACACAAACACACGACGACGACTGTGGCGAGAAAGAGATGGAAGGAGCCAGAGAGCTGCCTGCAAGCGCATAATGAAGACATCAAGTTGTAAAAAGCGCCTCGAAAGGCAGAGACGATGGGCAGCAAAAGAAGAAGCAACGAGAAAAGTTTAGGCTACGAAGACAACAGTCACACAACAGTTGCCCACAGTTTGATGGCTACTGAGCGCAGGCAAAAGCGCGTGCATCAGTGAAATGTTTCGTTGTTTTTTTTCCGTCGTTGTTTTTTTTTTGCCTGTTCCGTCGTGGGCCACCCGCACTCACAAAATGTACAAACGTTTGACTGTTAGTGTGTGTGTGTTTGTGTGTTTGTGTATGTGTTTGTGTATGTGTTTGTGTGTGTGTTTGTGTATGTGTTTGTGTCTGTTTGTGTGTGTGTGTGTGTGTGTGTGTGTGTGTGTGTGTGTGTGTGTGTGTTTGTGTTTGTGTTTCTTCTAGCTGACGTGACGCGCTGTGTGCGGTAGCGGCCTCTACAATTCCTCAACAGCCGCAACAACAACAAGGCAAACAGAATGCTTTTGGCAACGACGACGATGGAGAAAAAAATACTGAACAGTATACAAAACAACGACAGCGCACATGAAAACGAACGATAAAAAGCGTAGCAAAACTGTTCTACGACATTTGTATGCTCTTTACAAATGCCGACAAAATTATATAATAATGAAAGCAAAATTCAACTACAACTTTTCTCTTCAACTACTAAATCACAACTACGCTGACAGTTAATTATAACAACAGTTATATTTAACATTTGTCATAATTTGCAAGCTTAAGCTTTCTGTCAGCGCACATAGCTTATCGCAAAGCTACAGAGCTCACTTCCCACCAAAGAGCAAATCAAAAATGTTTTTGTTGCCTTCGTCTGCGAGTCTGCCTTCTCCGCAAACACACACACACACATTTACATTGGGAGGCTCCTGCTGCAGCCGCCTCAGCCTCTGTTCCAGACAGAGCTTCACTGTTTTTGGCACTCGACGTCGCCGCCGTCGTCGTCGTTGTTTTTGTTGTTGTCTTGTGCAGTTGTTATTTTTGCTGCCGCTGCTGCTGCTGCCGCTGTTGTTGCTTTTTTGCGGTCGGGCAGCACAGTAGCACAAAATAATGAAGTTGTTTTTGTCTGTGGCTCTGGAAACTGCGATCAAGTTTTAGCAGAGTCCAAGTCGAAGTCGGAGGTCTTTGGGGCCTGGGCCCTGCTGTGCGCCAAGTGAAAATAGCTTTGGCTTTGATTTGTGCATTTGCTGTTGTTGTTGCTGTCACTTAAAAAGTCAGTGAAAACCCAAACATAAAACATATACGAACAACACACAAATGATATGCATGCATATGCGAATGTGTCCGAGCGTGTTGTTTGTTCGGTGTTGTTGATCTATTTTTGTCTTTGAAATATGGTCAGCATACAAAGTATGCCTATGCTACGTAACAGTCCTATGTTAATTAACAGTGACAATGAGGGATGCGAGCAAAGATTAAAGCTTTAAGCATTGCTTTAATTTATAATCTTCAATTCACGCGATGAGCGAGGCGAGAAGTTTAATCTTAACATCTAAATTCATTTAAAGGCGTAAAGAGAAATGAGTATAGCTTAAGTTAAAGCATTTAGAATGTACTATAGTCGCAGATATCAAATGCTCTTATCTAATCTATTTGCCATGCAAAATCGTTGCTTATTAATTCTGTCACTAAAACAATTCTCAGCTGAAAACGAATGTTAACGATCATCGCCGTCGGCGTCGTCGGCGTTGTCTACCGTCGTTTACCCCCTCGACCAAACAGCTCTATTAAAATAAATTGAGCAGAACCAAAAACCGAAACCGAAAACAAAATGAAAACGAAACGAACTTGATGTTGCAAACCAAAAAATAAAACAAAAAACGGCAAGAGATATCAGCAATCAATTGTATTTAAAACTGTCCGAACGGCTTAATGACTTCATTAAACAAAGCTAGGCCTGCAGATGCAAAAGGCGTCTTTGGTGAATCCAATCCTTTTTTATATTTATTTTGTCACTTACCTTATCAATTTGATCGAGCGCCACTTGAGCGTCCACCCAGCTGGTGCGTATGTAAAGATCCGAGAATAATTTCTCATCGACAACATCGCCGTGTGTGTCCGGTACGCGCGGCAGGCTCTCCCTATCCATTTTTATGTGTGTGTGTGTGTGTGTGTATGAATAAGTGTGTTGACTCTGTGTGTTGGTACTGCTGTATGCAAGGATGAACTGTGCGTGTGGGTGTCACACAACGCTCGTTCGTTCTCTCTCTCACTCAGTCACTCTCTCAGCTGTGAAGTGTCAGTGAAGCAATGCTGTTAACTAACAGCGACAGAAAAGTGCTACCAATCTGCCTAAAGTTCACTCTCAGTTCGCTCTTTTGCTATGTCTGTGTGTCTGTATGGGTGTGCGCGTGTATTGTTTATTTTTGTTATTGATTCAAACAAAAAAAAAAACAAATTGCTTTTTTTTCTCTCAAATTTTGTATTCAGTTTTTAGCTGCATTTTTTAAGCAACGTAGAGAACACACAACATTTGCACACCACATTTGAAGTTAGGCTTCTCTCTCGATCTTGCTCTCGTTATCTCTTTTGTTTTTGTTGTGATTGCTGGCTTCGCTGTAGCTTGAACGCTCGATGTTGACTCGTGTTTAAGATAGCTTCACTTTGGGCCAGCATTTGTGCACATTTTCCACTATAATTTCAACAATTTTCACACATAATTCACATATTTTCCGTTTCCGCTTGGGATGCGACGCGAACGTCTCAGATATTTCCACCACAATGCTGCTGCATCACGTTTTTCTTTTCTTTGCGCTCTCTTTTTGTACTCGCAGCGCGGTTTTGCTTTTTTGTATTTCTTTTTTTCTTTTTACACACACTTTGCGCACGTAGACGTTTCGTTTTAGCTCTTGGTATTTAATTCATCAATTTGTTGGGGATTTGTTAGCATGCTTTTTGGATATTGATTATTATATATACACGTCGAATGTATATAATTCAACACCGTTGTTTTTTCTGTATGTTTAAACAAGAAAGCTATTTGAACTTCTCTCGGCTTATAATTAAATAATAATGCAATAAATAATTTGCATTCAACGCGTTTATTTTTTTCGTTAGTGCCACTCACGCAATAAGCACAACCGTTTCGTTCGAGGATCGCACGCAGTCTGAGAGATACATAAACGTTAACGTTTTCGTCTTGTTGCAGCACATTGTTTTTACTTGGCGACGCTGTTAACTCAAAATGGCACTGTTAAGCTCAAAATGAGCATGTTACATGCACGGCGAAGACAGTGTACGCGTATGATCGAGAGAGAGAGAGAGAGGGAGTGAGGCATGTACATCTCGCAGTCGCAACATCAGCAGGCCTACAACTTCATTAGCGTGCAGTGCTGTAGCTGCTGTGAGCGTGTGACGCCAAGACTCTCTTATTCTGAAATTCTCGCTCTGACACTCTGCTCTGCTTCGGCCATTTTGATTTGAGCGCAAATGCTGCTCGCAACTAGGGCTACAGCGTTCTTGCCGTTAACAGTTTGACAACTTTGGGATATACGCATACCCTATAAATGTAAGGCGCTCGCAGTCCGCACACAGGCGTTATGATACCCTATAAAGTATAAAAATGGGTTATGCTTAATACGCAATTAATAAAATTTGTATTTACATAAAATATAATAATTTTAAATTGAAGTAAAGACTTAAGTTATATATATATGTTGATCCCCACAGAAAATTGATGAAGCTAGCTTTATATGGCGCTGATTAATATTTTTGTTTGTTGTTGTTGCTCAAGCTTTTGCCACACACGACGCGCAGGGCGAGCGGCCTCTGGCATTATTCTTAAGTTATTATTATTCTTGTTGCTGTTATTTTTATTGCAGCGACCACCCAAAAAATTTGTTGTTGTTGTTGCTGTCGCTTCATTAAAAGCGGCTGTCGGCATTGTGGGTGGTCTCCGCTGCTGCCGTTTCTTTATGCTTGGGTCTCCACTCTTCTGCTTTTGCTTTTGCTTTTGCTTTTGCTCGACGCCGGCCTTCAACTGCGCGGGCAGCGAGAAGACGTCGACGTCGACGCCAGCGGAGCTTTCATTGTTAATGTATGTGTGTTTGTTCATATCAAGCGCGTGCGTGGCAGGCTTTATCTGCATACGTATGTTAGTGTGCATGTGCTTGGGTCTACTGCTGTGTGTGTTTTGCACAGGCTGTGAATTGTTGGCAAATTTGTTAGCTCCATGTGGTTGTTGTTATTGTCGTTGTTGATGTTGTCCGCCACATGTGCTGTTGATGTCTTTTTTTGTATGTTTTTAAAACTAAAATTATGAGCAGGATGTTTTTCGTTCCCCTTGTTCACCTTGTCTTTAATCCTTATAAACATATAAATATGTTTGCTTGATTGCGTGTTTGTGTGTGCTTGGGGACCACACAAGTTGTTGTTTTCTCGAACAAATTATGGGAACTTACGAGCGCTGCTGAAAATTTAATTATCCCTTTTCCCGTATTTTAAAAAAAGTTTACCATGGCAACATTATAATTTAATTTTTTACATTTTATGAATGAAAATGCACATTTCGTAATACTAATAGAAATATACGCACACATTCCACAATCAAGAAAATAAAAGCAAAAAAACAGACAAAAGAATGAATGATCACAAAATTAGCGTTCCAATCGCATTCGAACTCGAAGTCGCATTCAAATGCAACGTCATTGCTCAGACCCACCGCAAGCCGCTATTATAATCAAACTGACAACAACAACAGCAGCAACTTTTGATGATGAGCATCAGAGCGCACACGTTCATAGCTACCGCCTCTTTCCCCTTAGAGCGCTTCGCAATATCGATCCCTCTCACCTGGCTAACGTTACATCAATGTGAATGGCTGCGCTTTTGCCTTAGCCGTAGCTGTAGCTGTAGCTGCAGCTGAGTGCGCCTGCACTCGAATTTCTTGTGTATGTATGTGCTCTCTCTGCTCTCTGTTATGCTCTCTCATTTAAAGTTGCGGTTGTGAGTCAAAGGGGAGACAAGTCGCCAAGTTGTTGTTGCTATTGCCGCACGTTTCTGCTTGTGGATTGCGTGTGGCGCATTTTGGCGACATGGGCGGCATTTTTGCCGCCGTCTCGCGGGTCGCATATTTTAGCTTTATCCATTTACGTTCGCTGTGCTCTCTACAGATTGCGCCATTTTTTGCTCAGCACATTGAAAATTAGAGATGGTCGCAACTCGTGACTATCATTGGCACGAATATTAATTAAATTCAAAGTGTATTGTTTTTAATAAGTAAATTAATAAATATATATGAAATAATGAATTTTAAAAATGTTAAATTAATTTTAATTTTGGAAGGTAATTTCAGTTAAGATTTGCTGCTTAAAATAAATTAGTATTTATTTAAACAATACATTTGTTGTGAGCGATTTCGTGTAGTCGTTTGCATCACTGGCAGCGCACCGCATGACTCTCATGTTTTTGCTCTCAATGACTTGCACTTTGTTTTGCTCAATTCGCCTGCAGCGTAACGCAGCTCCAATGCTCCCCAAACCAAACAAACACATACACGTTAGTAAGAGAGAAAGAGAGTTGGATATTCACATATACTTACATATGCATATTTATGTATGTATGAACGTACGTACATGGGCATTCAAATGCTGCGCCTGTGTGGCGGCGGCGGCGCAGCTGCCATTGGACCACCAACGTTGCGGTTGAGAGAGCTTCATTTGCCGTTTCAGTTGCGCCAGCATCGTCTGGTTGTTGTTGCTTTTGCTGTTTTCGAAGCGAGTTGCCTCTCTGCTCTGCCTGCCTGCCTGCCTGCCTGCCTAGAGCGCGGTAACTTTTTCAACGTCGCCTTGTCTTCCGATATCATTCACATGCAGGGCAACTGCTCTAGTTTTCGTTGGGGGATGGGAGCAGCTGTTGTTCTTTTAATCAGAAAATCTTAAACAAAAAGGGGTAACAATGTAGTTGTTGCTTGGGGTTGAAGTACGCGTAAAAAAGGGGAGATCAAGATAGATGATGATATTACGCAGGAATGAAATAGTTGCTCTCAATGCATTGTGGGGGAGCTGTTCGATTGCTATCTTTCCTGCCAATCGATAATTCAAGCACTGCTAATTGTGGTTATTTCGTCAACTGTGAATGATTTTGTGTGCTGTGGCTAGCCCATAGCTGGCCAGCCCACATTCAGCTAGCCAAAATTTACTCTTCCTCCTCGCAGTTCTCTCACGCACACACAAAAATACTCTTGTCGTCTCCCTCCCGCCCATTACGGCGTTAACGACAGCCTGTTTGTTTTTAATCGTATAATGTCTTAATTTATAGTGCACTGCAGTCGTGGGCTTTGGGATTCAGGAGGGGCGCGCTGTCCTCGCATTGCAATCCGCATCGCTAGGCAATTGCATTTGTCATTGGCCTATAACGCCATTAACATTGCCGCAACGTAGACGCTGTGGGGAGGGGGAGAACCACTCGCTACACCACTTAAAGTTTAACTGCATTCGCTTAGACACAGTGGGCAATAATGAGGAGGGCTCCCAGGGGGCGGCGGGGAAGCATCGCATCGTTGCAATTTTTATGGTTGGTCGTTGGCGCAGCTACTGCAGTTGTTGTTGCTGTTATTATTGTGGTTGTTGTTGGTATTATTGCGGTGCATTTAATGTTATAATTACTATTTGCCACCGGTAATACGTGTGGCTCTGGCTCGCCCAAGATGCCGCCACAGAGGCATCCCCTCTGCCACCAACTCCTTGGCTTTACCTGTGGTTGGCGTGTGTGGTAAATTTGTTTGTGGTTGGGTCTCATTCCTTATTTTCGTTGTTGTTGTTGTTGTTGCTGTTGCCCCTCTTTATTTTTTTTTACTCGTTATATTGGCGTCGGCTTTTGCGGTTACGCGAAGCGACTGCGTCCAACAATCACCCGATTGCAGTCGCCGAAGACGAAGTCGCAGTTGCCGTCGCCGTCTTCGGCTGCTTCGCTTCGTTTGTTCATGTAATCAAGCGTCCAGTCGCCGCTCAGTGGTTGTCTCTTTTGCCTGTGTGTGGCTTTCCAGCGTCTCTCAGTTCGACTTCGTCTTCATCTTGTGTGGTCCTGTCATGCACTCTGTTCTGCTTGTTGCTTTTATTGTTGCTGTTGCAGTTGTTGTTGTTGCTGTTTTGGCTGCCGCTTTTGCTGCTGCTGTTGTTATTGTTGGTCTGGTTGAGACAATCCGACGGCTCGACGGATCGATGGCTTTTTGGTTATCATTTGGCAACCTACGCGTGGCGACAACAAGCGAATCAAGCCATAGCCAACGCAAAAGCAAAAGCTAAAGCCGAGCCACTAGACTTATGTTTGCTCAAATGGAAAGTGCTTTGTGGGTGGCCTCCGCTTCGCTCGCTAATTGAGGCTTTTGACTGCAGCATCATGTGGGTGGCCCAACGACCGACGCCGCGGCGTCCACGAGTCGCGAGTCTCAAGTCGTGGCCACTCACCACGTTGTAGGTGGGTATTAGCCGATACGCTTGGTCAGGTTTCTAGAGCGGATACGGATCGCGAGTTGTAGCCGTGGCAAAAAGAGACCGAATTTTAATTGCGAACTCTGAAGAAGGCGTTGTTTAGCTGGTTCTGTAATATTACTAATTATATTTTCGGGTTTACCAAAAAATATATAAAAATATATGAATATATATAGAGAGGTGTGTAAAAAAATTTATTTAATAAAAAAAAAAAAAAAATTTTTAATTCAAAAAAAAAAAAAATTTAGTGCCTTTTTAAAAATAAAGGGGTGTCCTAAAATCCCAAAAAAATTTCTCATTATCGTCGAATTACTACAGCCTTTGGAGATTGAATAATATCATCGTAATTTTATGTAATGTATTGAAGTGAAATTCTATTTTGTTGTAAATTAAAAATAAACTTTTCTATAATATGCTATTACCATCGTATAAAAAAGCCTTTCCAACTCCAACTCAATAATATATACAAAGTCCATCAAGATCTAGTTGATCCTCGATGAAACTGCTTCTGGTTTAAGACGATCACATCGGATGGGTAATTTTACAGTGCTTTAATGTTTTAACGTGCGCGCCTCGCATCGAAGGCCTAAAGCGGCCATCAGTTAAGCTCATCGCAATAAGCATAACCCATTTCCAAGTCGCATGTGTTAATGTGACTGCGAGGACGATAACAATAAAATCCAGAGTCCGAAAAAGACGACAACAAGCTTAAGGTAGATACATACACATATATAAGGAAAAGAAGTGAAATAAAAATAACAAAAAAATGTAAGGCGATAAGCCTGCGCAACGTAACGTCACTGGGTCGGGTCGCTGTTGTCGCTGCAGACACCGAGTGCGATCCAGATGCAGATGCAGATGCGGATGCGTTGCAAGGAGCGGGGAAATGGAGAGAGGCAGACATAATGTTAAAGGCGCATGCGTTTTGCGTTGGTTGTCAAATTAATTTCGTTTTGTGACGACGTCGTCGTCGTCGTCTTCTTCTTTGTGGTTGGAGCTGGAGCTTCGACGATGATCATGACAACGCGGCTGCGTGGGCGCTGTGTCAGCTATAACCAACAGACATTAACATATCTTTAGAGACGCATGCATAATTTGGACTTTGACAATAACCCAGGCGGGCTTCAGACCAGACCCAACTCGACTCGACTCGAGTCCAGGGGCCATGACGCAGTCAACCAAGCAGCTAACGATTGCAGCGACATCCTCAGCATACTAAAACTTTTTGCCTTACTCATAAGCTGGTGAAATGTGAAATGGGCTTTCGAGGGGACGTTGCGACGATGGGATGATCCCTGCACGCCCCTCTGCTGTCTACCTGCAGCTCACTTTTGTTAAATTCGCCAGCAGCAGGCCTCACAAGCCAAAAGCCGCAATCACAGTTAAAGCCGCAGCCAGAGCCTGACTCTTACTCAGCGTTGGCTTGGTTTGGCTTGGCTTGACTTGGAATTCGTGGAATGACTGCACAAATCGTCGCCTGGGTGGTCTCGTATTCGGTCTCGCAGCTCACTGGCTCGGCTCGCCTCGTGGTTTATGAGGCACGTGCGCTGGCGTTCGGCTTATGGCTGTGCAACTCATTGAGTTGCTTATTTACGGCTTGAAGGTATTCGGTGTGGGCTCTCGTTCCACAACCCCCTCCTGCCGTACCTTTCACTGCTGCCCCATAACGTTCTTCTTCTCTCTGTTTTTTTTTATCGGCATGAAGTGAAGTAATAAGAGTAGCAATTGCTTGATCGAAGATCGAGTGTTGTGTGTGTGTGTGTGTAGTAAGCGCACTTTACCTTGTCAGTTACCAGCAACAATAAAAACAACAACAATAGGCACAGATTGTTATTCTGGTCTTGTGGCAAATGATGGAGCTGTGCATACAATGTTGTTTAATTTAAGGACTGCTGCAAAAGTACGAGTTTTGTGCAGTGAACAAAAAAATCCAGAAGCCAGTTCTTTTTGTTCGTTTCTTTTACTTGCATAAAAATGAGCGAACTAGACGAATGCTAATCAAGGTCCAGCTTCGTTCACCTTGGCATTTCGTTGAATTTGACTAAATCAAATGAACGAACTAAAAAGCGATAAGCTCTTAGCGCTGACAAAATTGCTCTTACGACATAAAAAATAATATATATTGTTGTAGTATTTATCAAGAATGAATAAATATTATTAACAAATTACATATTTATGTAAAAATTGCAAATTGAATAATGCTAATATGCAGTATCACTCATACGCAGCAGCGAACTCAATGAACGATAACGATAACGACAATTCGATAGGCAGCATTAAATATTTAAACGAATGGCGCAATTAAATAAGCCATTTGGCATAAACATTTAATACTATTATATTATATGTGTAAATTGATTAGCATTTTTATAGATATTTGTGCATTCGATTAAGCGCAATCAGTGATCGAACAGCCAAGTACAAGTAATCGACGTGGCTTAATAATACGATCAATTAGGCAAATGCCTCGAGGCCATAACTCATTCGACACTTCACTTGCCTGCGGAGTTGCGTTGACAACTCAACTTGTTTGGCTCGACGTATCTAGCGGCGATAGCATCTCGTCGCTGCTGGGACCACACGAATGCAAGCAACATCGGGCCCAAACCACAGGCCTGGGCCAGTTTTATTACATTTTCGACAAACTCAAATCAAATGAGAATCTCTTTGAAATTGATTTGCTGCGACGGCAACCGCGACTGCGTCTACGACTGCATTGCATTTACGTTTAGGCCAAAGCCAGTTTCGAGTCGGGCTCTGAGACTCAGACTGTGACTGAGACTGAGAACGGGGACTAACCGTGTCCAGCTGTGAGGCCTGTCGCTGTCGCGTTGGTTCGAAAGGTAAGCACAGAACGAAAACATTTCAATTGAGGCCTGCGAAGTGGGACCTGAACCTCAACCTGGTCCTGACTGACTGGCTGACTGACTGACTCTCTGTGACCGTATATCATTTGTTTATATTGTATTGAGTTGTTAGCTCGCCGCCCGCCGTTACATTTTAATTGGTCCTCTCGCCGAGACCGCACACATCGTCATCAGTCGTCGTCGTCGTCGTCGTCGTCGTCGTTTGATAAGCCCTGTTTCGGGTTAACGCTGCGTGGGCAGTGCGATCGTTGCTTTCTATGAAATTTCGCCAGTGCCTCGGGTGCTTTATTTATGAGCTTAGGCCCCAAGTCCCGAGGCGTACCGGAAGTACCTTCATTGGCCCATTGCGTGCGTCCATTTATCAAAGATGCCAGTTAATAACTTTATCGATCTGTCCATGCGGGCTTCACCATACCAGCTATATATACATATGTTAGTGTGTATGTGTTTGTATGTGTGTGAGTCTGCGGTAGGTGCTCATTTTCTATTCGCATCACACAAAAGAAAAACACAAGCAAAGAAAAGTGACTGGAAAAAGAAAAGAACTGGATAGAGAAGCAAAAGAAAAGAAACGTTAAGAGTGCGCTAAACCTCTTAAGTTCTATTCAGCTTTGACAGTTTTCTTAATATATTGTGGCTGCGCATCTATGTTATTCAAAAAAAAAAAACTAGGAAAAAAAATCGAAACTCCATTGTCATGGAACCAGCGAGGTTCCCAACCCCTCTCCCAGTCTATCTTGAGAATCTATTTGTTTGTTTGACTCTTCGACGGCTCGACTGCGACTGCGTGTATTTGTTGTCTTGGCAGTCTTAGCCGCACTCGTCGTGTGTAATGATCTGCGTTTGTCACAAGGTAACAACAAACTGTCTTTGGCTATGCATACATTGCGTGGGCGACCAGTTCCAATGAACTCTACTCCCTACACCCAACATTTCCTTCGAATCGAAGAAGTGACAAATGTTTAATAATCTTTTTTCACTTTTCTTTCGAAGTATTTTAATTAAATTTTCAGAATTGCAAACACATTTATTAGTTGACTTGAAAGCACGCATTGAAGTCTTGCGCTTTATAAAGCAAATTACTTATTACTTAAATTGTTTTTCTAAACTAATTCATAATATTGTTCTTAGTGCAAGCCGACAGTAAAATTAGGCAAGCAAGGATATATTTGTTTTAAATGCTTACAAGTTATTTTTCTTATATAAATTATAACATATGAGGTTTCCAATTGCAAATTGAAGAATTCGTGTGAGTTTTTTACACGAAGTCTTCAGTTATTTTTACTGTAAAGTAAACTTGATAAGAGGTTCTGTTTAAATAACAAATAAAATGAAAGCATTTCTAAATAAATTGCAATATTTCTAGCATATCCCATTTGCAAAACTTTCACATGAATATAGAGCATGAAAATCGTAATTCGGATGCATTAAAGACAATTCGTTTTACGTTCCTGGAAGACATCCAGTGGCCACAATGTTGCAGCCGTCTGATGCTCACAATGATAATGATAATGATGCCGAGATGACGATGATGATGATGAGCAGGACCCCAGAAGGAGGTCTGAACTCATAACTCATCATTAATAACCGAACCTAAATAAGACATTTTATTGTTGTGCACCAAATTGAATTCCAGCTGTGTGTAACAGGCAAACCAAGAAGGTCCGATCCAGAATTACACAACTGTCCGTAGATTATAAAAGCCGAGCTGGTACCTCTCAGGTGTTGCACATGTTGGCGGCATTAACGCAAAGGACTCGCATCAAATTGAGTTGTATGGCAGGCCAGGCCAAAAAAAAAAGAAGAAAACGAAAGAAAGACATCAAAAGAAGAGGCTACTGTTGTTGTCTTCTTGGCCTTCTTACTTTGCGTATTGTTCTACAGCTCACACTTTCTACGGCAACACAACAAGCAGGGCATAATTAAAATTTCTGACCCTTACCGACCACGGTAATCTCATTTCGGGCTGCTCCCTTATGTGTAAGTGTGTGTGATCGTGTGTGGATCGCATGTCGACAAAAAATTTGCAGACTTTACAAGTGCAAAAGTCAATTTATTCGTGCATCGGACAGCGCCTCAGATCAAAGTCAAAGTCGAAGTCAACGAGCGTCTCTGCAGATTTCTCGGGAGCGTTGAATGTGGCATATAGAATAGAATATAGCTACCTGTTCTGTTGACAGAATATCAACGTTAAACTGCTCTATCCACCTCTCCACATCTCTGTTTCGTTTCTTCTTCTCCATCTTCTGCTGCCTCTTCTTGCTCTCTCCTTACAACAGTTTCCGTAATTTGGTAAAAGCGATTTGTGTTTTCCGAAACAATTCTGCGAAACAAATTGATTATTTTGGCCCGATGTTGTGTTGTGTTGTGCTATGTTGAGTTGTGTCGGCAGCAACGGAAGACAACTCAATTTTCTCACACCTTTTTCTACGAATTAATTTGTTGGCTTTAATGGTTATTTCTGTTCATTATCAAGACAGAAACGAACAGTCGTCTTGATTGCCAACAAAGCCCATATCGTGCTCGCTGTCGTAGATGCTTGGCGATTATGCAGATAATGCCACACAGCCGCACAGCTCCAGCTTCAGGTCTTCAGGCCCAAGTGTTCGTTCGGTAGGTTTTTCGAATGTTCCCCCATGGCTAGATAATATCTTTTAACTTGACGACTGTGTTTCGCTGTTGGCTTTCTGGTGAGGGCTTTAACAGATCTGTAGTAACCCAACGAACCCTAGCAACTCTATTAACAGTCTGACGAAGTCGAATAAACCAACTAGTTTTGGAAATTAATCGAGTACTCGGATGATATTTGGTGTAATAAATAAAGCTAATCGTATATTGTAACCTTTAATTTAGCAGATCTTAATTAACAAAATCACAGAAGAAACTAGCTTGCAAAACATTAAATAGTTCAAAATTAAGAGCGAACTTATTAAGAAACTTCCATGCCTATTGCTCCAATTAAATTTAAGAATTTTAAGAATATTTTTTCCCTAAAATGTAGAACTAATTTTATTTGTAATTAATTAATGAACGAACTAAATTGCCAGAATTTCAATAAACCAATGCAGCCTTGCGACCTTACCCTAATTATAAATCCACTTGCTTATTAAAAACCTTTTATTTTAATTACTCAAATTATACTATTTCATAAAAAAAAGAAAGAAACTTTTAAATAAATCATGTTCTTAGTAAGAAGTGTAATAATTACTGTAATCAGTACATTTCAAATTACGTTTTATTTGTCTCGAATATCACAAAAGTCATTAGTGGCTTCCAAAGCTTCCGTTATGGCATTTGGAGCCAAATTACTTGGGCTAAAACTTCGTATTTGGGGTAAAACGACAATAAATAAACAAAAATAAAAATCCAACAATGAATGAAATGAAAAGAAATTCACAAATTTGTGGCAAGTCATGCAATAAATCATGCAGCGCCTGCAGCTACTGTAAATATGATTACGCGCTTAATTAAACTGAGGGAATCGCTGCGGCAAGCAAGGTGGCGTTTCCTTCCCCAGTTGCAACTGCATCGGCAACAGCAAACCCCAACTGCAAACAGCAAACTGCAACTGCAACTGCAAACTGCAAGGCTTCAACGGTAGCCGTCGACGAATGTTAATCCCACTTTACACATTACGGCCACTTAAACTTTGTGTGCAAAAGCCAGGCCAAGCAAAAAGCCGGCGAGTCTGCGAGACAGTGACAAAGCGACAGAGACAGGAGACAGGAGCAGCAGCGGGAGAGGAGAAGAGCGTTGCAGGCAGCGGTGATCAGGCAATTTGAAAGCGGAAACTTTTTGGGGCCACCAACAGGCAAAAAACAAAAACAAAAAAGACAGAAACGAAAAAGAAAAAAAGACAAAAGTCGAAGTCGAAGTTGAAGTCGAAGCCGAAACCGGGACTGAGATTGGACCTGGACCTGGACCTGGAGCTGGGGCTGGAGTTGACTGTGGCTCGGGGTGCACGATGAGCGACCACCGTGAATTGAAAATTAACCTACCTACATATTACGTACGAATAGATAGAAGCTGGACAGCCAACAACCGAGAGCCGAGCCAGGGCCAAGTGACATACATGCAAACATCCGGATCGCTGTAGATCGCATACATAGATACTTAGCGTGTGTAAGTGTGCGAGTGTGTGTGTGTGTGTTGGCCCCAAAAACTGTGCGGTTGTTGCTTACATTTATTGATTCCATCGCAAACGCAACGAGGAAGACTCAAAAGGCAAAGACTGCCAACTCAATATTAGGGCGAGGGGCGAACAATGAGGGAGCTGGAGAGGCAGAGGGAGCAGGAGAAGCGAGTAGCAAGGCAGAGACTGGTCGCCTTTTGGAGACGGGGGCATTAAGCGTAGAACAGTGGCAGCCGCAGCGCCCAGAGCGATTTACCCCACACCCATCAACATTTCAACTTAATTCCTTTTTGGAGTCGCCTTCTGCGCTCACTGACTGCCGGTCTGACTGACTGACTGACTGCTGGAATACCCTCTAATTGGCTGGGCATATGCGCAACCAACAACCACAACAACAACAACACATGCCTGCATAATTGAGCTGGGATGCGCATTAAGATATATCGCAGTTAATCCATTTGTAGATCATCTAAGCAGTCGCCAGACTTTAGCCATACTTGCTGATGATTGCCCACAAGGCAGAAGCTGCTGCCATCGAGATCGAAGCGAATGCAATGAATTTGTTCCACTATACGTGCAATCATCTCTTGCTCGCAATCGGACTTCAACTTGAACTTGGCTCCCGTCTTTGCAACTGCTTTCGCTAGCAGTTAACTGAGTGTGTGTGTGTGTCTGTGTGTATGGGAGTGTGTGTGTGTGTGTCTGTGTCGTGGCCTTTGTGTAAATCAGTAGCCCTGCACTGAGTACGCTTCGAAGTAGCAACATTGGCAGCAGTTCAACGGGGCTTGCAACAGCAAAGTAAGCGGATTAAGTGAAATTCAGTTTGCAGCCAAACAGTCAGTGTCTTCTGCGGTCTAAGAGCATGCACTATATGAGTGAGAGTATTACGACTAAACTTATCATATATTGAGTGGAATTACTACACGAATTATAGTAACGTTCTTCTAATTGACAGTTTGATCCTGGAATTTAAAAATGACAAGATACAAATATGTCTAGTGTTTATAGGCAAAGCGAATAGGAATTTACAGAAGTATTTTAAACATAACTTAAGCTTTTGAAAATTAATGTAAAGAATATAAATACATAAGGAAATTGTCATAAAAGTATTCAAATAACTTCTTGAAAGTAATTATAATAAAGTAAAATCGAATTTTGTCAAGTTTTAAGTAATTGGATTTATTACAGTAAAGTGGAAAGAAATCGAAAAATCGAATATAATCTGAAAACTTTTAGTAATAAAAACTAAGCCACAAAATAATTGCTATAAAAATGTCACTCTCTGAACTTTCGATCAATGTTGATAATAAGTGATTCATTCCCTAGAATTGTAATAAAAAAATATCATAAAAAGAGACCAAACTTTAAAGGTCACTTTTGTTGTGTTAGAGTTGAACTTCTGAGACATGTCAATTTCAGATTTCACGGACATTAATTCTATGGACTTATATTTGCGGTTGAGTTTTTAATACATTCCCACGACTGAAGATCTTCGGCTTCCGCAAAGTTAATCCAATCGGAGGACAACAGGAAACGAGACATTACGACATCCTAAGACGTTTATCGAATCGGTTACGGATCGCCACCCGCATAAGAGAATTGTCGTCACCAAGCAGCTTGGCAATTATCAACGGCTGTCGTCTGCCGTCTGTCGCCTCGGAAACCGAGACTACGACCGTGTGGATGAGGGAATGAGAATGGGAACTGGCGGAGATGACTCATGTATGACACTTAAGTCATAATGGGCAGGGGCACTTAGCAAGGGCTACCTTCGATCGTGACCAAAATGTATTTCACAGGTAACTCTCCATTTGGGCCAAATTTAGACATTATCACCGACCAACCAACCGATACACACACAAATATATATACATATATAGAGAGGGAGATGATTGTGCTGCGGTTGTGTAAATGCGTGTAATTCCATTTTATGGCTCCTGTACGCCAGCCAGTTGATGCGTCCCCAGCATCAACTTGAGGCAACTCCTTCCTCTCCAAGCCTCTGCCCTCTCACATGCTCGCCGCTGATGGAGTGTAGAAATATAACTAACAACAACTACAAGTACAACAACAAAAACCACAAGCGCAAGAAGAGAGAAAAAAATGCCTACATAAAATTGTATTTAGTCATGCTACATCACTTTGTAATAATTTTCATTTTGGCGCTTGCTTTGATCTTAAGCCGCGGACCGCGTGCGGCGCTGTCTGCCTTACTGCCCCCTCCGCGCCCCCCTCTCAGCACGGCTGCTCTCCTTCGCCGAGCACAAATGTCAGGCGCGGCACACAAACTGCCACCGTGTGGCGACGCAACGCGCTGCGTTAAATTTGAAATAATGATCATGGTGGTCCAGCAACTGGGCAATTTGGCAGCCAGACCAACCAACCCACCAATCGAGTGAACCAGCGAAGCCCCAAAGTAAACCCCAAGCAGCCGTCTGGGGCCACATAATCAACCCACCAACAACTGTGGGGTCATGTGATTGAGCAATCATCAATAACGCGAATTGAGCATGAAGAAAAGCCTAATTTAACAACTGCGAAGCTGGAAAATGCAAATTGGCAAATACGATATATGCAGTTAATCTCCATATCGAACACAACTAATCGCTGTGTTTGAATTTAATCTTAAATCATTAGATCACTGTCTGTGCAATGGACAATATAATGCACAGGTTTAATACATTTGTAATGGAAAACTAATCTTATTTGAAACTTTTCTCTTTTCTATTGCATAAAATTTGTGATTTTTTCTACTTTTTTCAAAAGTTTATTTAGTACGCAATTTTTTAACGAAGCCTCAGAAAAGGCAAAATTTTTGTTTTCTAATGCGTAAAATTTCTGATTTTCTGTACTTTTTTCAAAAGTTTATTTACTACTAAATTTTTTAAGGAACCCTCAGAAATCGCAATATTTTAATTATTTAAAGAATATTAAAATGTTATATTTAAAAAATATTCAATAAGAAATAGAAATAGAAATAATTAAAAATGCTAAACAAGTTAAACACTCATTTTTTTTTTACAGTTTTTCATGCATTTTTTTAATAATTTCGACAAATAAAATAATTTATTAAGTTGACTATGGGAAAATTTGCAAAAGTTCAATAAGTTGTTGCTATTAAATAAACGTAATCAGTTGACAATAGAATTGAAGTTAAATTTGACAAACTCGCTTGAAATATATTCAAAGAGCAGTCGCATCAATGCTGTATTCTCAATTTCCCGCATTTCGAACAAATGATAAACAATTGCAGCGGCTGCAGTGCCCCCATATGGTTTTTATTTACCCACAGAGCTCGTCATGCTAACTTTTCCACTATTATTATTGTTGTTGACATGCAAATGGCAACGAGCCGTGTAAACTGACCGACCACCAGCTCATATATCATCGAGGGCCAGTTGCAAGTAACAAAGTAGTTGGCAGCCCGTTTTCCCTATAAATAGCACGTGTTGTCTGCGAGTGTGTGTGCGAGTGTGTGTGTGTTGTGACCTTTGCATGTGCTCGTATTCCAAGTGCAATGATTTCAAGGAAAAGCATTGGACTCGCTTTTAATGGCCGTGTCGACTGTTGTGACCTCGTTGGCATCTTCTTGGTCTCTGTCTTTTGGTTGTTGTTGTTGCTGCTGTTGTTTATAGCTGTTGACGTTGCCCATTAACAAGATGAGCGTTTGGATTTTGGAGTTTGTTGAGCCCCTAAGAGATAGAGTGAGAGAGAGAAAGAGAGGAATGAGTGAGATTTATGGCAAGGTCAATGGGAATGAGAAATTTCGTATGACAAGTTCTGCAAATACTCGGATAGGATTTCTGTGCTGGACTTAACTTATGCACTGTCTCAATGCTCACATAAAGTTAAGAGACCAATTAATTATGGCCATTGAGCATTGGCATCTGCGACGCATCACCATCCCAATCCTCGATACCAATTTCAATTTTCAATTCCAATCCCGAATCACAGGCAGAGACCGAGAACGACACAGCTCGAGTCTTTGGCTGTGGCAGGGAACTTGAAGTGGCAGGCAATGTGGCTGGCAGTGGACGACACGGACATGGACATGGACATGGACGTGAACGTGGACATGGGCATGGATTGGGTTGGTTGAGACCACACACGACGTGTGTGACGGCGATAAAAATCACAGCATGTTGCAAACAGCCCAGAACAGCGATGCTGTGGCTAAAGCTGAAGCTGAAGCTGAGCCTGATATTGTTGTTGTCGCTGGCTGTGGGCAAATCTTTTGACAGTTGTGTTGAAGCATAAAGATGCCAAAAACAACAACAGCAACAGCTACAGCAACAACACTGACAACATGAGCCAAGTGCGTGAAAAAATATAAATCCGAGCCGCCGTCACAGACGCAGCACCAAAAGCGCATCAATCAAACGGCACCGCCAACGCCGCAAAGCGATCCCCACACACATACAGAGAGATTCTCTCTCTCACACACACACACACACAGAGTTAGTTCGATCAATCATTTATTATGGCGTCGCTGATGGCGGCCCCATCGCTGCGGCGTCGAAGTCAGCGTCGTCGTCGTCGTCGTCGTCGTTGGTGGCCCGTGCTCTCCATACTCGTGAGTCGCGTCGCGGTCCCCATAAAGAAAATAATTTTTGAAAATATTTTGTTTTATTGTACACAGCTAAATTTCTATGGCAGCCCCATCTATGAATCTATAATTTCTGTTTGATTTCAATTTGTTTTCAGCCATATTAATTTCATTTCATTTAATTTCAAACCGTTTGCTCTTTCTATTGGGCGTCCAGCCAATTCCATGCTCGTAAACAATTCTGTCGGTGGCCCAAAGCGGGCTACATTGCCCATTAACATGCCCATTGCCCCATTCGCATTCCAAATATTGCTATAGCTAATGCTCGCAGTACAGCACAGCAATTAATCTACTTAGGTATAAAGCGAAAAAGGCTCACTTCACCACAGTGCTATACCCTGTAGACAAGTATACAATCACAGCTCAATTAATTAACATGCCAATGAAAGCTGTTTACATACTTGCGGGCGACGTGCGCTAGATGGCGCCAGCATCTAATTGCAATTAGTCCATTATTCGACTGTTATTCACATTGAGCCTTAATTTATTAAATATTTACTCAGTGATATATGAAATGTAGAAAAGTTCTAGCCTTAAAAAAAACGCCTAAATATAATAAAAAAATAATTCTATGTCCCTTATTTTCAAACAAAATTTGAGTGAATTTCAATACTTCATCTTTTGGCTATGAAGAAAACTCATGTATTGTTTAAGACACGAATCGTAATTATATTGATATTTAAAATGATTTTC
>JAWNPP010000103.1:0-106633 GCA_035047445.1 Drosophila siamana | reverse complement strand
CAAGCAATGTTGGTATGTGTAGCAGCATAAAATGAAATTTATGAAATCAATTGCAACTTTAACTGATTTAAAAATGCAATAAGAGTGAAGATCTAATCTCAAACAAATGTTAGTTAATCTGTTTGAATTTACATTAATTACTTAATTTTGATGTTGTATCAAGTTTGACCTCTATTTGCAATCCTATTAAATTTTAATGTTCATATTTCGACAGTCATCAATTGGCTAGTGATAAAATTATGAAGTCTTAAAAGATTAATGCTGTTCTTCAAATTCAAAATGTTGTATTTATTCTGAGTATTTTCTCACCAAATAAAAAACACATAGATATAAAAAGATAATCAACATAATAGGCAAAGAATTTGATTTCGATATGTTTGACCTCTATTTGCAGTTTTATTAAATTTGAATGCTTACATTTCGACTACCAGAGTCATAAACTTGTAATTACCATGTGCTAAAATAATAAGATATAATTAAACTAATACTCTTCTTCAAGCTCAATCTTCTGTATTGATTAAATCATTTTATTCTGAGTACTTCCTAAGCAAATGAAAAATCCATAAAAATAAAAAGATAATCAACATATGATTCAAAGATCTACACAATTTTAAGTATCAACTCCATTTGAAATATGGTCAAAGATAAACAGCAATGACAATAAATACCCATTTTCCCTACTCACCTGCGTTTCTTGAGTATTCCTGCTTTTGGCTTGCACTCAGCTTCTCGTTACTTTTATTGTTTTTTTTTTTTGTCTTTTATTGCCTTCCTTTTACGGCTTTTGCTTCAGCGTTCGGCTTGCAGTCGCATCTGCTGCCAACTGCCAACAAGTTTCGCAAACACTGACCTGCTCCAAAATGTTATTTGCTTTTCGGTCGTTTTGCTTTTGCACCCACTTATGTTAAGCAGTTTACACCTCGTTTTTGGGCTCTTGGGCGCTCACACACCGCTCGTTTGGCACGCACTTTGACCAACTGACATAATAAGAAAAACTTGGCCCATTTTTTTTTGATAGTTGCCGTTTAGCAAATCGTGTTGTAGGCCATAAAAGTTGACGAGGCGTGGCCAGAGAAAAAGACAAAGCGATAACAAAACACTTTAGATTTTGGGCAGAGCAGATTTTTCACTTTCGAGCCGACGAATTTTTCTCTTTTCGGCTATTGCGCGATTTTTTTGTTGTTGTTGTTTGGTTATGCTTGTTGTTATCGTTGCGTTGCTTTGTTGTTGCAGTAATTGTATCAGATGTGTTTTCTACACCATTTATGCCATTTATCTGGCTTTGCTTTACATGTTGCACGACTGTGTAAAACTCTTGTTGGCTTTCAGTTTTTTTCGGTGTAGAAGACCAAAAAATCACTCAAGTGCAACTTGCCAAATAGAATCAGACAGAGACCGATCCACGTTAGCCACCTTAGCGCGTTTTAGCTATTGCCCAATGTTATGTAAGAGGCCTCCTTTATGAATGCCGTTTGCCGTTTGCCGTTTGCCACTTGCCGTTTACCGAGTTCCGTTTGCTGTCTAGACCGATGGAGAGACTTTGTGGTTTGCTGCTCTTCGCGTTACGCGCAGGTGTGAAGCCAACCGCGGATCGCGCGGATCTTTATAGAGTTTTGCGAGCATGGCGCTTTAGAAGCTGAGAGGCAGCAGCAACGCTTAACCACATGGGGGCAGCCAGCCCAAGCCCAGCCGGGTTGTGAAAGAAGCTGCCACAAAGAGTTGTGCTGCGTCTTCATCTGCATTTTGCTGCTGCTGCTGCTGTTGTCTGCCTTACTTTCGTTGCAGTTCGCCGTTAGTTGCCATGGCGGAAGTGGCAAACACAACACAGGAGTTGTGCGAGTTTTGCAGATCTCTTTGGTGTTTCGCTTGTTGTTTCGCAGCTGACCCATTACCTTTTGCACGCTGCGTTTTTTTGTGTTGCCAAGGTCAACGGCACCTAACTGTAACTTTGTGGCAGGCAGTTAGCTGTTATTTAATTGGCCCTGCAACGTGCCAAGCGTGTCTGCGTTAAATTACAAATTACTAATTAGTTTGCACTTAAACGGCGCTTAATTAAACTGACCCTCCCCTCCCCACCACCTGAGTTGTGAGAGGTACACCCACTCTTTGACCCTGACAACAGTTAACAGTTAGCAACTAACAGTTAGCTGGACAAGGGCAGCGCAGCCACTGTGACGGCTAGGACCACAAAACTGACCCAATTCAGAGCACACGGCATTAAAAAAAAACATAATTAATAGGCCAACTATTGCCGAATGATTTCCATTGATAAATAGCGCATTGTATTAAGGTTGTAGCATTATCATTTTTATTGGGCTTTTCGCAATATATACTCTATATATTTTTTTCATCATCATTTTTTGTTATTTTTTTTTTTGTTCATTATCATACGTTTTTTCTTTCACATATACTTGCATTCTCTTCAGACGCATCAACACAATCAGGCATACAGAATCATATACAATATGGTGGATATGGAGATATCTCGTGCCAGTGTAATAGATATTAAATATACATAAGTTAAGCATACGTTACACAAATACATACATATCATTTATCATCATCAGATATATTCTCAACGGAAGAAGAAACACACAGAAATTCATCAAACTAAATTCATAATTACTCCAAAACTTTTCGAACTTACGTAATCATAGATTAATCGATTAATCGTCTTCGTTCAATACAAATAAATAAAATATTATAATAAATCATTTTCATTTTAAAAACTACATTTAGTCAAATAATATATTCATAATCTTTTTTCATTTCATGTTTTTTATACATACATTTTTTTTGCAAGTTTTTTTGAAAACTTTTGTCATTTTTTCGTCGTTTTTTAGATTTTTTGCATATTCATTTTGAAAATTTTATATTGCATTTTTTGGTATTTTTTTGTTTGTTTGTTTTTTGTTTTTGTTGTTGTTGTAAATTGAAACTGTGAACATTAAAAACTACTTGTTTTATACACGATTTTTTTTGTTGCTTTTCTTTTTTACACAATAGCTAATTGTTTACGTTTAATTGTTAATTTTTATAATTTGTAAGTTGTAATTGCTAAATTTTGATATTTTTGCGGCTTTGTTGTTTTTAAACTTTTTATGTCGTTTTCTTATTTTCATCTTTTCTTTTTTTTTGGCAATTTAAAATACTAATTAAAATTATGCGCGTTGCCGTCGCGCCGTTTTGATGCTTTTTTGTTTGTTTTTTGTTTTATTTATTTGCCATGATTGTTTGAAGATGTAAAGCTCCTTAAGAAGAGAGCGTTTTGTTGTTGCTGGTGCCGTTGTGTGCGTTTCATAAAGGGAGGGGGTAGTGTTGGAGGGGCATCAACAACAACGACAACAACAACAGCAACAACTACAAGAACTGCAGCAGCTGCTAAACTAGCAGCACTTGCGGTTGTTGTTGGCACCGCTGACCAACTTGCAGTGCTGCATGTCCGAGCGACGAGGACGATGCCCCTTGGCCTGAATGTCGCGCACCTTGTTGGCCCGATTGATGGCGCTGCGGCAGAGCTGCTGATGCTGCTTCTTGCTGTTGCTCTGTGTGGTGAAACAAGGCGAAATACAATTAGTTAAGGCCACCATTAACACCACATCAACACTCCACACTCACCTTCTGGCTGTGGCGAGCCAGCGTCTGCTGCTTCAGCTCCACCGCCGCATGGCGATCGTAGCGAGCGCTGTGGGAGCGTTGCGGCTGCACAGCCGCCTGAGCCACCGGCTCTGGCTCAGCGGTCTCCGCTGGCTGTGGCAGCTCGACAGTTGCTGCCCCGAGATCAAGATTCACAAAACTTTCGGTGCCCGCCTGGCTGGACCTAATACTATGATAAACCGACATGCTGCAAGCAAAGAGCGAGAGTTGCAATTAAATTAAACGAATAGCAAATATACGACGCGTGTGGGAAGCGGGGATGTTTGCGTTTTTGAATGGATGGAAGAAAGATAGAGAGATAGAGAGAGAGAGAGAGAGAGAAAGAGTTGTTTGTGTATGACAAAAATCACCAACCTTGGATGCTCAATCAATAGATTCTCAAAGGGTGATGCTTCCATATTGATTGGCCCAATCGAGGTGAAGCATGGTGGCGGTGTTACGTACCAGGACTCCTCCATCAGCACGCCGCCAGCACCATTGCTGCTGGCCTCGCTGCCGCAGGGCGATGCCGTTGGAGGTGGAGCGTACAGCGATTGGCTGACAGCGGTGTTGTCATTGTCACTGCCACTGCCGCTTCCAGTGCCAGGTGGCACACTGCGTGGCGGGCTGAGTGTGGAGATGCTGAGCGTGCGTGCGGCACGCGTGCGTTGCAAGTAGTTGCGCTGCTGCTGTGGCCGCGGTCCGCTGTACAAGGAATGCGAATTGATGTGCTGTCGACGCCGAGAGGCGCCCGCTCCAGCACCGGCTCCGGCTCCCGCTCCCGCTCCGGCAACGCCGCTGGCGGCTGATCCAGCCTTTGGCTGCAGCTCGACAGCAGAGAGCTCCTCCTCGGAGTCGCTGCGTGGCAACGAGTCCTCCTCCTCGTCTGCAAGCAGAAAGCACAGAGGTGAGAGGCTGTTGATTGACTGCACGATTGACTGTTTGGCTAACTATCTGTTTGACTAATTTAGTGGCTGTTTTACTGACTGATTAACCAAACAATTTATTATTTATTGTATTTAATTTGACTGCTAGGCTGATTGACCAACTGAGTACTTGAGAATCTGATTGACAGGCTGATTGACCGTCTACATAAGCGAGCTATTGAGTGATGGCCAAACCAATTGACTCGCCAATCCACTGATTGGAATACAGCTTGACGAACTAATCAACCACTGACTGATTTACTTGCTGATTGACTGACTTTTTGATCAACTAATTAACTCACTGCCTTACTGATTAACAGATTGATTTACCTTCCTTCTCGACAATGTACCATTCGTCCTCGTCGATGTCCTCGTCGATGATGCACTCGCCGTTGGGTGTTAGTAGCTTCGTTATGGTCGGCGGTTGTTTGCGTTGTCCGCCCTGCTGCTGCTGCTGCTGCAGTTGCTGCTGCTGTCGCTGCCTGGCACGCCTGTTCTTGGCACCGCCCCGCTTGCCGGTGGCACGCACGGTGGTGCCGCGATTGTTGCCCGCTACCGATGGGGTCGATGAGGTCACCTCAATTACATCGCCAGCTGTTGCCTGCTCGCTGCCCGAATCGTTGAGATTGGCGTTGGTTGGATTCACAGGATTCGCTTCGCTATTAGTTGGATCAGACGTCGCTTGCGCTCCAAATAGAAACGTTGCGAGACTGCTAAACATTATACAGAAGCTGCTGCTCGGCTGGGTCGACGTTGGTTTCTTTTATGTGTGTGTGTGTGACGATTGATGCAATTGAATTGATTTTTGATTGCTTATCGAATTGAGATCAATTTGTTCTTTTTACAGTGTGAGAGAGATTGCTTCTGGTTATGTATTGTTTTTTATTTGTTCCTTGGATTTTGCTCAGTCTTTTAATGTTATTATTCCTTTGTACGCTGCTTCACTGTATCGCGTTCGCGTTGTCTTTGCCCGAGTTCCTGTTGATACGTTTTTTTTTTTGTTGTTGTTCTGGAAGCTGCAAGCAAAAGCAAATTGTGAGAAATCGTTTAACAAATCATCGAAACAACTGTGCGCACATTCAGCTAATTGCGTAATCATTACTTGTTTCGTTCATTCTGTACGTTTTGTACATTTTGTTCGTTTTGCGTGGGCTCCCACAGCACAACGGGTCGGCTACTTAATTTTATTTAATTGCCTTTCTTTACACCGCGTTCTAATGGCACATTTAATTGCCTAACGCAAAATGTAAAACACGAAAATGCGAAAGTGAAATTGAGATTGCGATTGCAATTGAAATGGAAAATTCATTTATTCATCAGTATCGCATACACAGCTCGGCAATTACTCTGATTACACTAATTTGTATTGTTATGCGTTTTTTTTTGTTTTACTTATTTTGTTTGTGTGTTTGCGTAAAAAACTGCAAATTTGCTTGCAGTTTTATAGTTTGTGACTGCTGCGTTTTTTCAATTGACCCGCTGACGGCGGTTTGACAAGCACTGTGCTGACAGCTTCATATATTGCCTATATAATATGCCATGAAGCGACGCTGCACAGCCCATTAAGTTGCCAAGTTGATAGCTAGGTACAAAGCGTATTTCTTAACCCCCCCCCCGCCTTTTTCGCTACCAGCATCTCTCTCCCCCAGCCCCCACAGGGGGGCCACAGTGAGTGCAAGTTGTGTTGTGCATGCGCCGAGCATATGATCAAGGCAATTATATATGAACATATACGACGCGACGCGTATATGCTACACATACATATCATTTAAATTGAGTGCACGTCATGATACTCGAGTCTGTGTTTGTGTGCTTCTCTAGAGCTCACATTGTCATTTGAATTGCTGTAAAACGTTTCTATTTCCAGTTTGAAAATGAAACCCAGTCTCAGATAATCAAAACTGTGCCAATGGGCAATGCTAAATGATGCTTGCTGTTTGCTGCTAGCTGCTTGCTGCTTGCTTATTGTTTGTCAGTGAAATTCTGCACAGTGCAACTGCTTAGCCAAAACAATCACACACAAACACACTCTAACACACACACAAAAATAGGTAGACAATCATCGTGTGCGCGAAAAACAAAAGCGAAGCTAAACAAAAATCCAATTGCAGTCAGCGCAATTTTCAATTTGACCGCAAAACTAAAACACGAAGCAGCTAAATAACTAAACAAAACTGGCCCACTGCTCCTCGCCCCAAACTCTGACTCCAGCTGTAAGTGAAGCGTATTAAGGTTCAGCCAGCGGAGGGGCAAGTGAAATCTGCGACAACAGAGACACACAAAAGCTGAATAAAGCTAAGCTCGAAGGCATATGCAATTTAAGCCTGGCTAACAAACTAACAAAGCGCTTTGTGTACGTGGCCCAAAAGCAAGCAGCGACAATTTGGCAATTGCGACTTGGCCAAATGTCAGCGAAAGTTGCCCAAAGGATTTGATTGACACAGCGCAACAAACAAAACAAAAAAACCTAACTCAACAAATTATGTTGCAAATTTCAGCTCCAATTTCTGTTGAATTCCTCAACAAACAAATGTTGTAATAGCAACACAAATGAAAGGATTAGAAGTTATTAAATATGAAACAATTTGTAATAACAGTTGTACTACAAAAATATCAACAGAGCTTCATCACATGAAAAAAATTGCAGTTTGAGTATTTAAAAGTGGTTTCATACCCGCTACCTATAGATTAAAAGAGTATAATTCACTTTGTGCCATCAGGAAATGTGTGGAACAGAAAGAAAGAAGCATCTGTGACACCATAAATCAAATATATTCTTACTCAGGAATTAGCAGTGGAGCACACTGGACTACTATTTGTTTTATTCTCTATATAACTTTTTACATTTTCTAAGGTGAACTTTGCTCTATATATATGTATATATTTATATTTTCTTAAATACGATAAATACGATAATCAAATAGTAGAATAACATTTACGCTAACTATGCTTGGCCTTTGAATAGACAACAGTGAAATAGCCATCGGGTTGCAGCTGATTGTAAATAAATCGCAGACTGCGGTTTAAATGCCAGCTTGGCCAAGGCTCCAACTCATGTCTGTGCAACTCGTCCCCGATCTGCCAGAGGGTATGCAAATGTACTCATAAATACGACTACCAATATACTCATGCACAACTAGCAGCTGACTTTGAGATTGGCATTCTGAGCATGCATATTTTAAATATGCATTGTGCAAGTACGATGTGCATGCATCTGCGAGCAGTGTACAATAGATATATAGGTATATTATGGTATTACGACATCCCGCACGACTGATGCCTATTTATGGTGGGTGAGGGGTGGGGTAACTGCATGTCGCATTAAATGAAAAAACACGTTCCACGGCGAATTACGTTGCAATCGTTTGGCTTTTACTTTTGTTTTGCCAATTTCATAAAACAGCTGATAACAGCTGAGCGTAACAAAGGCAATGACTGCACTCAGATCGAATTATATACGAATGTGCTGTTTTTGCATTAAATCATTTTCACTTTTGTCAACAATTTGTTGCACTGCAATCACCATCTCCCATCTAGCTATACTCAATATGCAGATGCGCGAGAGGTATGCATATATCTGTGGGCCATATAGCTGCAATATCTAGCGTCTATTTTAGCTGCCATTTGTTGACCTTGATCGATGAGTGCTCGCTTATATAAGTCTCTAGATGTGCCTATTATATAGAACACACTATATATGTATGTATATATGTACGCCGATCAGACCTTGGCAGAAAGCAATGTCAACAAACCGCGAATCATTTTAGGGCTTTACCTTATCGTAACGATTAAAGTTAACAGCTGATAAATTCATTCGCTTTGCACACTGAGCAACGTGCCAGACGAACTGGCTAGACGCTCTGAAGTGCTTAGCTAAACAAGAGTTCGTTCGGCTTGTGCTAACTACGTTTAGTATATAATTAGCTTAGGAGTCTAGCTCGCATGCCGTGACAGTCGAAAGTTCAGCCGTCGCTCAATTGATTAGCCCATTCGGGAAGCTGCGAATGCAAAAACAAACAGTGGCTGGGCTAGTGAACTTGAACTAATTCGTGTAACGGACAAATAGACAAATAAACAGACAGACAGAAAAACTAAACAGATTAGAATGTTTGGCAAAAACAACGAAAAAATATTGAATAGTCTATTGTCATCATTTATTTTAAAAGCAAGCTTTCAACAGCTTTAAGCTTTTAAGCAATAATATCTAATAACTTATATTTTCGTTGTCCTTTAATATTCACTCTAATCGTTAGGTAAGAATCAATAACAATAAATAATAAATTACTGAAAACAGTTTTAAGCTTTAAAAAGCAGAATCCAATAAATTCTAGTTCAATTGCCAGTTGAATAATAATACATCGATATTTCACCAACTCATTAAATTTAATTATCAAATGGCAAATGGCTAACTTCAACCTCGATAAGCGAACAAAGAGTAGAAGCTTTTGCCACACATATAAATCCCGCCCACCTACCGACGTGTGTCAAACGCATATCAGTTGAAGTGTACATATATGATTAGCTTTAAGCTTGTTTGGGGCCAAGTGCAAAGTTCCTTTGTTATGATTAGGGGTCAGGCGCTCAACTTAAAGTGTGTGTGTGCAAGGGGGCGAGGAACGGGACGAGGGCGTATAATTGGAAAAGTGCAAAACCACAGCCATAAATAATGAGAGCAATATTATGCAATACTTTTCACAAAGGCGACGCTGACGTCACTGGCGACCTTGTAGCGTACCAAAAAACACACACAAAATTCAACACACACGCAAAGCAAGCATCTCTTAAAACTTATAACTATTTGTGCCAAAAAAAAAATCGCATACAGGTATCGCACTTAATTAAGTTACACTATTTTGTTGCACTTGCAATCAGCTGACGAGCTGAGCTGATGATGAACGTCTATCAACGTAAGCTCACCTGTTGGAAAAACACACTTTACACAAATCGTTGGATTTACGAGAATTAAATTAACGAGTAACGCAACGGCACGAAATCAAAATGGTTGGTTAGAAGAAATCTAAGCAAAGCACAGAATACACTACGGAGATGCACATAGCACACGGATACAGATAAAGATACAGATAGGAGGCGCAAACAGCAACTGCAGATACTGCAAAGTCGACACTCGGTTGCCAACTAAAACATCAGCAGCAACATCGCATTGAACGGAAGCGTATTTGAATTTCAAAAGCGCACGAAAAGAACAAAAGCTACAACAGTGAGTACAAATTGTACTTGCGTTGCATTAGTGTGTGTGCGAGTATCTGTCAGTGCGTTTTGTAGCTGTATCTGTATCTGTAGCTGTAGATGTTTGTTGTGTACATGTAGCTGAGAGGGTGTCGCGCAGCGCAGCTGCAGCTTAGCCCAAAACGAATTTTGTTATTTTATTGTTTGTTGATCAACACTTCTTTTGTTTCTCGAGTTTATCTTGCAATAGCATCACTCGCTTTATCTTTACAGTTACTTTGTGTTGTTGTGTTTTTTTTTTTTTTGTTTACCTCAGCGATCACTGCAATCTTCTAAGTACGTAGATGATGCGTTTACGATTTGTTTCACTTTCTTTTCGCTGCACTTGGCTGTGCGGCTGCTTCGCGTTGCGTTTGCTTTCAAATATCAAAGGCGAATGTCAACGGGGCGTCAGCAGCTGCTCAGCCAAAGTATCTGACGACTGCCCCACTGCCAATCCCAGTCCCCAGCTCACCACTGTCGCTCTTCAGAGCGCAAAGAAAGCGCGCTAGTGCTCGACAGAGAGACCGAGAGAGAGAGAGAGATTGAGAGCGAGCGCCAAGCGAGCGTAACTAAACACATAATTATGTATTTTTTTAAAACGCAAAAAGCGACGCCATAATACAGCACAACGCACACACTTGCTGGAGCCGAACGGGGAGAGGGACGCTGTTCAATTGGCGGGGAGCAAATGGCGGACAGCTGGTAAACAAAAGCGTCAAATTTATGCTGCACGAGCAGCCGAAGCCAGCAGCTGAGCAGCCGCTGGATTCGTGAGCGAACCGATCGATCATACGCGAAGTTCGTGTTATTTTGTTTACCAACAAAAGCGCAATTGGCGCTCTCTCTCTCTCTCTCTCTCTCTCTCTCTCTCTGTGTGTGTTTCATTCTCTCAGCGATCAGCTGCGCTAACGTTTGCGCACTGACACACTTATGGCTGCAGCCCCCTCCCCCCTCGTCGTCGCCCGCGCTTCCATCTTGTATTTGTGTATCTTGCGTTTAGTTTTCTATTGCTGCCAGACCGACTGGGGCTCATCGCTGGTAGTATTTGCTTTGTTTTCTTGCCTAGTCAATACTATGTGACTAAGCGAAACAATAGAGAGAGAGAAGCAGGCGAAGAGGAAGAGGAAGACGGTGGAGGCGAGAAAGACAGAATGCTGCCAAAAGTGCTGTGTGTAGTTGGTAGCTGTTTTTTGGCTTTGGTTTTTTTCCTGCGTCTGTTCAAAGTTCAATTTGAAAACCAAATAAACAATTCAATTTATGCGATTTAGTGCCAACTCATGGTTAGAATTGCAAGCAGCCAAACTAGCCAAATGGTCAAGTAACCAGCTAAGCAGTCAAAACGCATTAAAATGCTAATGAATATTAAATAATACATAAAAAAAAATACATGTATATATTAATATATGTACATATGTATTCGTAGCAACGCAGCAGTCGCATTGCAATTGGCAATGAAGTTAACGATATTGCAGGCATGCGAAATAAGTATACAGAATATAGTAGAGAAACTTATAGACAAATTAAATTCAGCATGATGCAATATTTCTTGACTGATTTGAGCAAATTCTTATATATATTGATAGAACATCTAGGAAACAGGAAATTTGCTTTATTTA
This sequence comes from Drosophila siamana, assembly GCA_035047445.1. Taxonomy (NCBI): domain Eukaryota; kingdom Metazoa; phylum Arthropoda; class Insecta; order Diptera; family Drosophilidae; genus Drosophila; species Drosophila siamana. Next base: position 95,226 of record JAWNPP010000103.1, on the reverse strand, counting down.
CTTGCAGAACACACAAATGCACGAATTTTTAATTATAGTTAAGAATTGTATTGCTTTAAATGGTTCTAAAATTTCAGCAAGTAGCTTAAATAATGTTGCGCAATAATTATTCGAATCTCAAAACATTTTGAGAACAGTAAAATTTATTTTACCTTGCATCTTTATATATACTTTTCTAAGAAATAGCAGAGTATTTATAGCAATATATATGTAATTATATGGTTTCCTTTAGCAGCTTTGTAGGTCCCAATTAAAGTAATCGTACGCATTGTAGATCGTCATCTTACGTCTGCAGAGCGATTGTGAAGTAGTTGAGGTATTTCTTAGTCCCCCATTTTCAACGTGATCTTTTTGAGTTATTCTAAAACATTTAGAACCGAATAAGCATTCACTACAAACAACAAACCACTCCCAATTCTTGAATGAGCGCCCCCAAAGCGCCCACACGCTGAAAACAGAAAAAAAAGCTCTAAAAATGTTGATACGTATATGCCAGATATTATATGAATGTATATATTGAGTTATAGATGTATGGGTGCATAAAGCTGCTCAACCTCACGGGCAGGTTCAAGGTGAATGTGGTTTGCTTGTGTGCTCTATGCAATTCTCTTATTTTGTTTATGTATTTTTAGAAATTTTATCATGCAACAGCTGACAAATCGAAGAGGCCAAGAAATTTGGCCGATTCGCCAACTACAGCGACAAATTGTCGCCCAACCTAAATGAAGTTCACAGCCAGCAGCTGTTGGCGAGAAAGTAAAGGCACAAACACAAGTTCAAGATTTATGTTATGTATGTATGAGTATTTGTATTTGTATCATATATACATAGTTGGGAGATCTTGTGATATTTCGCACAGTTCCGAAATGAAAGAAAACAAAAAGTAGTTTACCATTTCAGTTCGCACGCGCCGTGTTTATAAACTATAACACAAAAAAATAAGCCAACGCGTTCGAGTATTGCGTAGAGAAATTCGAATAATATGTAAACAAACATTGGCGTCATTGCATAAAAAAAAATGAAAAAAATAAAAACATGAAAATAGAAAGGCAGCACTAGGCAAAAACAACAACACTTAAAAACTCAAATAAACAAAATAAAATGCCTGGCATTGTTGTTGATCATATATGTTTTCTATTTTTTGGGACTGCACTTTATCTAATCAAGAGCAATGTTTACTGATAAACATGTCTGCCAGTTGCAGAAGGGCGACCCATAAATTAAAAGCGAAATACTGCGAAAGCATATATGCTGAAACTATAACAAATATTTGAACGATTCCTAAACAAAACGTCGGTCATGTCGGGCAGCTTCAAAAGCAAACGCAGTTCGAATCAGATGGCATGGGATCAGATCAGATCGAATCGGATCAGAGGTTAAACATTTCTAGACTACTGCGTATAAACAAAACAGAAACCGAAACCTAAACCATTCCACAAACAATCCCCAACCGCAGCCACAACCCACGACCACCCTCGAAATACTTATGAGCAGCATAGCTTGAAGCTACAATGCGCAGTTTGTGTTTAGACGACAACATGACAAAATGGCTTCAATGCAAATGCGACATCAACAGCGTCATCAGCATCATATACAAAATTCTCAAAACTTTTCTATGCCCTATAAAGTAGCTGTGTCTGGGGGAACTCGAAACTTCGTTAATTGCTCGTATTATTTATTCTCCAATCTGTTTCAGAGCTTTTCGCTTGCTCGAGAGATGACGCAAAGCGTTGTGACAGCTTTCGCGGAGACAGACTTTGATGTTCCGCACATGTCGGACACTTGTTTCACTGCGATCGACTCGGAATGACTTTCAGTATTCTAGATTGCGAATTGTGCGACTGTTCAAGCCTGTATGTGTGTGTGTGTGGATGGGGCAAGCCTTTGGCTGGTTCATTGTCTGTTGGCTTATCTGGTGATCGATGATAAATATGGTCAGGCAGGTTCGCTCGCAACTGCATGCAATTAAATCGGTTAATATAAGTATATATTAAGTCGCACATTACGTGTACCAATTGAGTGTACAATATATTTCATTTATTTCCAGTTAACGCTGTACCTTGCTGTACTTTGTCTTTGCATGCTGATAATTGGCATTTAAGTCAGCTTTTTTATTAAATAAAGTATATATAAATGCATGTTTAATAACGCGTAATTGCAAACTTGTAATGCGACGCAGTTGTAATTTTTAGGCAACAACATCTCGCTGGGCGACGCATTAATTTTATCACTTTGTTTATCAGCTACTGTCTGTCTCTCCTCTCGTTCTCTGTGTCCACTCTCTTTCTCTTTCTCTCTCACTTTCACTCCCATGTTCTCTCAATATTTTCCTGCTCTCCGTTGGGCCACTGAGTCAATCACCAATCTATAGCAAATACTGCGAGTCAATCAATCTAACTGTCGCATACCGATTACATCAGTCAATGACGACTCAGATTGCCAAATACCAATTATAATTCATGCAAAAAGCACTTAAATCAACAGTTTTCAATTGAAAAACTGCTTTCTCCAATAATTCACTCATCTTCTTTAAACTAAGAGAATAATGATATTACTATGCTAAATAGCTGCAGTTACAAGTTAATCCTGAAAACCTAAAAAGTTTATGTTTGTAAGTCTCAGTTTTACACAGTAAAGTTGAAAGTCTTTCAAGTAGACCTCTAAAAGTTTTTCGCGAAGGAAATTTCAGGATTAGTTAGATTTAAATATGTATGTAAATCAAAAATGAAGTAAACTTTCAAGTGTTTCTCATACTTCTAACATACAACATAACGCTATGTACATTTTTTCTTCCTAGTAGTTTACTATGTACATTTTTTCTTCCTAGTAGTTTACATGGAACGTCACAAATTCTGTCTTAGAAATATTCTTGAAACATTTGTCGATCTAATCTACAAGCCTGCTGCATTTAATTGCTGATTGTCAATCAGTTTGAAATGCAACTTGCATTCCAATATCCCAAAATAGCAGTACAGTGAACCCCCTGCCAACCAATCCACGTCTCGATTGCAGTGCCAAAAATAGTTTTCGAGCCGCCGTCAAGTGTTGTTGTTGGGTTCGATGGTAACTGTTACTGTTGTTAGATAATTTCCCCTGCAATCACACCATGGGAACATGTCTCTATATCCATTTCTCTCTCTCTCTCTCTCTCTCTCTCTCTCTCTCTCTCTCTCTCTCTCTCTCTCTCTCTCTCTCTCTCTCTCTCTGTCTGTTGCGCTCTCTGTCCTTGGCTCTTTCTCCGATTCTGGCTGCCACCCCACGTTAGCGCATTGGCAGTTTGTTTACAAACAAATTGCCAGTTACTCTTGTTTGACCTGCGCAGTGACAAAGTTACTGTTGTGACTGTTACTGATACTCAATCCCCTGAATTTTGCGCTGCAATTATGTAAGTGTGTGTTTGTGTGTACAAAGTAACAACTTCCGCATTGGAAATGTAGACCTTCGCCTGCTGCCACCCACAATAAACTTTTGCAGCTTCTATTTTTGGGGGTCACCTTCGCAGTTATTTTTGCGTGTTGCCTACGAAAATCTAGATGTATTTTTGAGCTGCGTTTAAAAGTGTTGCAGGTTATCGATTTATGCTGTTGTTATTTGCCAGTGGGAAGCGTCCACGCCAGCTACGCATATGTAAAAATAAACAACCCCACAGTGGAGGACAGAGAGTGCTCCAGAGAGCGAGCGGTGAGTAGGGAGACGAGCTGCGCAGTTAACAGCAGTTAAACTGCAGCTTACTTGAGCCTACTACCTGGGCGACAATTCTACTGTCATCCCCCTTGCAGCGCCCCCCAACAGAGTTGTGTGAAATTATGACGTCATTTCGTGTTTTTACTGCGCAGCTCGAAATGCATAAATTTCGTTAATATTTGGCAGTTGACATATGCGCTGGGATCAGGTTATTCCCAGCGCAGAACAAACAACGTTCACTTTCAAACTTGCCCTTTCTTGTGTCTTGTTTATACCATAAATTAGCAGCAAAAAGGACGCGCTCGCTGCCAGGCACCAAAGAAACTCAAAAATGAAACCCAACAACGAGCACTTGATGCCATTGTTTACAGTCTACGCGTGTGTGTATGTGTGTATGTGTGCGTGTGTGTCTCTGTGGCAGCTACATGTAATTACAGTTACAAAGAGTCGTCGACTAACTTTCGAATTATAGTTTCAGTCAGCTAAGGGCCGCAATGCGTGCCATTTTGGGATTAACTGACACAAAAGCCGCTTGGGCCTCTTTCTCACGCTCCTTCAACATTTCTCCCTCTCCCTTTCTTCCTCTCCCTTTCTCCCGCTCTCTTTCGCGCTACCTGCCAGTACTGCAGGTAAGACTGACAAACTGCCCCGTCAGTCATCCAGTCGCGTTGGCAGCGCGTTAATGAAAGCCACTAATGCCAACTAATGATGACTTAATTGTTTGGCCAGCAAGTCGCGACTTGCAACTCACAACTCGGAACTCGCTGCTTGCTTGGGCAACTGACCCCATAAAAGGCAAAATAGTCTGCTACCCTTTCTGTTTGCATTTCGCAGTTGCCAATTAAAGCGCTGCAGCGATGCCTGCTGCGAGATTCGGCTCGTTAGTTCAAGACCAAGTCGTGCTGATCTGGACAGAAACAAAAAAGTATCTGCTAGATACACACAGCCATCAGCTGTTTGCTGTTTATGTTTTTTTCGCGCTCATATCATTTTTCTTTCGTTTTTGTTTTGCAGACTGGACAGACTTGATTTATCGTCAGCCTGCTCTAACAGCCCAACATGTTAGCCATCCTGTGTTCCATGCGAGCAACACAAAAGCAACACAAAACGAACGTAATGAGAGCCTGTGTTCAAGACCTGTTCCGTCTGCACTTTTGCTGCATTATTCACTTGGGGCTTGTGATTGGATTCTGGGTTTCGTCTCTCCGCATATATGGTCGAAGGTATATAGCCTATTGTCAGAACCCTCGTCAAGAGCAGCAACTACAACAACAAAATGGTTGTATCAACGCTGTATTTCGTTGATTTTATTTTTTGCGGTTTCTAGACACACTTTGTAGTGCGCTTAGGCATTTCTGATTATTTACGAGGCAAAAATGCTTGTCTTTACCTTGGCAATTGGCCAACAACAGCAACAAAAGCGACGCGAAAAAAGGAAAATAAGAAAATATTACGAAAAGCAAAATATACAGGTGACAAACAGCATTTCGCTTGAACCTGGCCAATGAAATGCTTTTGGCAATGTGTTCATTAATTCCATCGTTGCTCACATGAATTTTACAGGAAACAGACTGAAAGACTAATTAAGATGCATATCAGCTGGCAAACTACAGCAACAATTGCAAACAGTTATTCATAATAATGTCAAAAGCTGAATATTTGCCTGCTTTTCGCCTTGTGAACCATTTTGTTGTTGTTAAATGTTAATATGCTTTTCAGTTGGTTTCAATGCCTGCCTGAAACGCTGTTGACAGCACACAAAACACAACAGACAACCAACAAAAAAAAAAAAAAGAAACAGGCATCGTCGTATGCTGCTGCTTTTGGCCTTTCCCACAAAGCGGAGATAGAGATCTCAGAGAAATGCTGAAAACGTGATGCAAGTCAAATTTATGGCTAATCGAAATGAAGACGACTCGTCGACAACATTAGATTCGCAGTTAAAGATTAGAGCACTAAGCGAGTATATGCTCTAGGTTAGAGTATATGCATATTCGAGGAACTTTCCGCTGACAGGATGGACAAGTTCTTGCAGGTCAGACTCAGACTCAAACCACACACAACTACACTCTTACACACACTGTCTCACAGAAAGTGTGAACTCTGCAAAGGTAAAATCAGAATTTTTTCTGTTTCCGTTTATCGCTCAGCTGCACTTTTCTCTTCTCTATGTGATTTTTATATGTAAATCGTCCATAAAACAATTTCAACAAAAATACGTTTATTTGTATGTGCTTAATGTGTATGCTGCATGTGTGTGTGTATGAGTGTGTCTCCATGTATGAGCATACATATGTAAATTTTCCAAAGAAGTGCTCTCTGCTTCTTCATCTTCGCAGCTTATGCCATTTTATGTTCACTTCCGCAAAAGTATTTGTTTTTGCCTTTGCTTTTGCTTTCTTTGCCTTTTTTTGTATTTGGTTTTGGGTTTGTATTTGTGATTTTGTTATGGGGGTTAAATTTACACTTACTTGCTTACTGCTTTGGGTTTATTGATCCACTGCAATCTAAAGGCCCTCGCTGCACACACAAATTTTATGTCATAGAATTGATTTACTTTTTCAAAGCTGTCTCGACAGAGTGAACTTTCTTACACATTTGATTTATGATTTAATCAATTACTTTGACTATTTTGTTGTAATGTATGTGTTTTTTGTTATTTTGTGCAGAGTGCAGAATGTTTCTGAGAGGGGGTGAGTTGAAGTGAAGCAAGAAGCAAGACGAACAACACAAACTCCGTGACGTTTGCTAACGACGACTGACGGCGAGCGAATGACGACGGCAAAAGGGGCCAGAGTTTTGTCAGTTTGCTTGCTTTGCTTGGTTAGTTGCTCGATGGTGCCGTTGCTGTTGCTGTTACTGTTGTTGTTGCTGTTGCTTTTGCTGCTGTTGGTGGTGTTGGTTGGTAGCTCTACAGCTGAGCTCGACACACTTACCCTGTTTTTACTGCCACAGTCACAACATATACAAACACTGCTGCGCCTGTGCGAGAGCGATTTTCAAAACTGCACATACTCTACCTAAGGAATCAACGAATGTGCCCTACTTCATATTTCCTTTCTCTCAAATTAAAACCAGAATTATATATTTAAGCTATTAAGAATCTCCCGTTAAAACAGATGTCTATGCATTTTTAAATTAACGCCAATTCAATTCTGTATTTAATATGGTCAGGGTATCACAACGTCGCTCTAAAGTGCCCATTACCATTAAGTTTATTCTCTCGTTCTGCCTCTCATTTGCAGTTCTCTCGCGCAGGCAACGTTAGCAGCTGACTTTTGTTTGTACACAAAAATCATATTGCAACCAAGCGCAGTGCGTGAGAGAGAGAGAAGAGTGTGTGGGAGCTAGAAGAAGTGAAAACATCGTTTGCTGCAATCCGAAATAGTGATATTTTAAATATTTAATGTTTAATGATAATTTAAAAAAGCCTGTATTCTTAGCAATATTGTTTTATCATATGAGTTCTGGTTATTGCAAACAGTTTGTAATTGATCTGATCATACTCCTGTTTGACCAGTTTTTATGCAGAGCATCATAATTCGAATAGAAAAAATGAACAAAGCCCAATTAATTTTAAAATTCTAATGATAAAATTCAAAAATTTTCTTGTTATTGTTATTAAATTACCAGTTCGAACTTAAATCTAACAGCCAATATTAACAATATGTCATGTTAACGCAAAGTGGAGGCACTCGCATGATGGTTAACATTATTATGTTATCTCTGCAACTGTTTTCACCATGATGAGTAGCGTGAAGTTGGCTGCACGCCAGTATTTTTAAGATCCACATGGTATATTTAGCTACTTCAGCATTTCGGTCTGTTCAGTATAGCTGTCATAATTTAATACATTTTGAGAATCAACCGACGGCCATACTTGTTTTACATATGAATTGCGGTGGTATCATAGCAGATGCACGTGTTGTTATTTTTTTGCAACGCATTTAAGAAATATAGTCTGCAGAACCATAAAATTGCTGTGAAATAAGCATAATGGGTCGCCAGAATAGATCGCGCAAACGCCGCGATGAAATGAACAAAATCAAGAAGGAGCGCTACGATGCCAAGGAGTTAATACGTCTGAAGAAGACGCTGGGACTCCTGGACGCAGATGGCAAAGAAATCAAGATGGAAATTGCAGAAGTAGCTGAGATCAAGACTTCCAAGGACATCAAAAGGGTGAGTTACGACATCAATTGAAATGAAACCCCATACTAAAATTGAGTGCAACAGGCTGCCAAATCAAAGGAAGAGCGCGAATTAATGTTCGAGCACCAAGAGAGTCTGGAGAAGGGCAAAAGAGTCGTACAAGTCAACGAAAATACGGGCGTCGAGCACGTTTTCAATAGCAAAACGCTCAAGGATCAGTTCGGCAACTATCCTGCTTGGTTCAAAAAGAAGAAGACTGCCAAGCGTCTACGCAAGAAGCAGCACGCACAAAAGAAGAACTTCAAGCAGGCCTGGACAACGGTGAATGTGCCGCTGTAGATGCCACTTTTCTAGTTGTTAAGCTTGTAATCTAGTTTAGGACTCACAACTTGTTAGCAATAGAGTTTTATTGCGTATTAAAGCCTTAAAATTACACATACATTAATGGTAAAAACTTATAAACGAATACGGGTAATTATAATAACAACTACTACACAATAACTGCCATGACAGCTATTGACAACTAGTTAGACACATTCATATATTTATGTAGGCATTTTGAGACTTTACTTAATAGCTCAAAAGTTAAATAGAACGTCTTCCTAACTATTTGTCAACAGCTGCTTATTTATAACGCGTAAACTAAGCAGAGAGCAGGTTTCGAGAGAAAGACAAGTGTGTTTAACATTGCACAAAAATAATCTCAAGTTGGGGTGGAAATGGAAATAAATTCTCTGTTCTCTCCTATTGAATGCAACAATAGCTGCGCACGCTGCACAGTACGCCAGTGGTGACTGCCTCCAAGCGCTGCGTGGCGACCAGCGCCCGTGACGTGCTCGCCGTAGGTCATTCAGATTTTTCGGCCAGTTCCATAGTTTCAGTTGAATCGCCCTCATCCTGCTGCTGTGCTTGCTGCTCCTCAATGCTGCCGTGCATTACATTGGGATTACTTTTGAGCACTGACCCACCTGTGAAGCCAAGTATGCCGCAACCCACAGCTGCCAGTCCGCCCGCCTTTATGCCGGCCACCATGCCAATGGGGCCGCCTACACAGGTGCCCAGCAAAGCACCCACCACAGGATACATGGCCTTTTTGTAGGTCAGCGCATTGCGCAGCTGTCGCTCGCCTTCCTGCACATTCTCGAGCGCCTCCTCTGCGTTATCAGCTATGGACTGCACGCTAACCGCTTGTTCCTGTGTCAACTCTCGCATTGCGGTGAAGGCGCCTTGTAGATCGTAGATTTCGTTTTGCAGTCGCTGCATTTGTTCGAGACAGGCTTCACGTTGCGCCAGCTGATGCTCCTCCAGCTGGAAGTTGGCCTGCAGCTGGGGCAGCGCATGCTGCAATGCGGGCACATTGTCAATGTCCACGGCCTGATTCTCTTCGTCTTGCTGTGAGCCCAGGGTAGAAGTGGGTGACTTTAGCTGTAATTCTATAAGAAGTATTTAAAAATAACGTATATTGCCAGTTCATTTCGAGTAGAGCTTCCACAAAACAGCAAAACACTCTTAGCTCAGTTACAAAACCCAAAAAAGAGAGCGCAATGATCTGTCAGTGAGCCGAACAAGCGAATGCGACACTTCGGCAGACTGTCGGAAATAGCTCGAACGCAAAACAAAAAGGGTCTGCGAAAGCAGCAATAGCACTGCGCGAAGATTGCAATTTTATGGCTAGATCTAACCACTTCTCAAGATATAAAGCGATTTTCTATTAAACATTTGCAGTTTTTTCGATATCTAGCCGCTAATGTTCTTAAACTGTGGGCAGCACTGCCAACTTGTCTATATTTGGGTACATTGAATTTTGAAAGTAACGACGCACTGACAACACACACATGCACACATACATATGCACAGGACCATTTTTGAAAGCCTCTGCAAAAGAGCGTAGCTTTCTTCTTTGCAAAATCTCCCTAAGAGAGATCATTTTTGTGGTTGCGCTTTCAAACAGGTCAACATTTTATGGGAGCTTCTAACCACAAGTTACCTGCAAATTTGTTCATGCCCTCAAAAGCTTTGGTTTTGCCAGGTTTCATGAGCTCATCGAAACGGGATTTGTCCTCTTCGCGCAGCTTTTCACGCAACGTGTCCATTTCGAGCAGCAGATTCTTGATCTGCTTGATAACCCGCATGGCATTCAGCTCTTCCCTTTTGATCTTCTGCCAGTCGCCTAGAGCGAGACTCTTCTCGATGTTGCTGCGATGATTCTGCAGCAGCCCCAGATGATGGGGCACGGCCATGTCCTGGAAGCGTTGCACCGACAGCTCTGCTTGCTTCAACGGTAGCTTCTCGTCCGTCATGCTGTGTGTTGTCTTGTGTTGCGAGGTGTCGAAATGAAACTATTAATTAAACTGCAGATCGTGCGGGCGTTACCCTCATCATCCACAAATTCATTCACAGACGACGCTGCTTTTGACCACAAGAGGCGCAGTGAAGATTTTGTGGTTTGCTTTGTCACACACAGCTATTTGTTATTAACTGTTTACTGTTTACTGTTTTTTTCCTAAATTCCGCGCTGACACTGATAATATTTCTTTTGTTTTGATTTCTAGTAAATTTGCAGCTGTTTTTGTTTTATTAACGCGCATAACAACACAACGACGCAAGGTTGCGTTTTTGCACTCTCTGTACATTAACAGCGTGACGTCACAAAGTGTGACATGCTTACCGTGCTGTTTGCGCCGCGCTGCCAACTGGTGCGCTAATTGCGGCGAGCTGGCAACGCCACTCGCTGAGAAGTTGACCGCGCAATTTAAAACGCAAAATGTGAGGCATACAAAAATGTATTTATTGGTGCATTTTTATCTCATATATATTATATACAAATACATGCAAATACTAGACACATACACGTAAGCAGCAAATTGTGGCCTTAAAACTAGAGCATTCGGCGTTTTAATACATATACATTTATGACACGTTGGCTTAAGCACTAAAAAGAACTTAAAAGTTGTATATTCTTTTTTTTTTTTTTTTGTTTTTGTTTAGAAACTACGGAGGCACTTGCGTTCGGGAATGGCTTACAAGCAGGAGCAGCTGTGGTGGACACGAACAAAAAAATGATAAAGATACATTTTAAATTAAACTAAACTCGTAAATTGCTAGCGTTAAAATGCAGTTCTGTGTGTGTGTGTGTTCAGCCCTCCCCAGCAACTCTTTAGGGGCAATTGGCATTGGGGCCGTTTCGACATTTCATCAGCAGATTCAACATGCCCTCCAGCTTGTTGGTGCGTGACTCCGTCTTGTACAGATTCGTCTGCATGCGACTGACATCCATGGACTGCTTCTCCTGCAAAGCAAAAGTATCTTTCCGTATCAACATTTGTTCGTTAAATTCGTAGCTAGCACTTGCAACATACCAATGTGCTCAGCCTGCTCTTGAGGGTGTCCACCACACTGTAGGTGGCCTGCAGCGACTTCTGCAGCTCGTTGGTGTGCACTCGCTCATTGGCCAGCGAGCGTTCGATCTTCTGTAGTCGCGTCGCCACCTCGGCGTCCGTGTCATCGATGTCGTTCTCCAGGTCGCGCGCCTCGAACGCATCGTCCGCGTGCGTCGAGCTCTTTCGGCAACTCTGTCTGTCCGCCTGCAGCATGAAGCCCTGGCGACAGCGACAGTAGTAGGAGCCCTGGGTGTTCACACAGTGCTGGTCGCAGGGCTTCTCCGTCTCGCACTCGTTCACGTCCTGCTCGCAGTAGCGTCCCGTGAATCCCGCCGGACAGCTGCACGTCTGCGGCGCCGTGCAGTTGCCACCGTTCTGGCAGCGCGTGCTGCAAATTGCTGCAGGCAACAAAATCGATTTCATTAGTTCTTATATATCTATATAATTTATTTATGGGTTTGAGTGAATATCGATTGCAAATACTGTCAAAACAATAACGAAATTACCTATTGAAGTTCAACATTAATTTGCTTTCTATTTTAACTACTAATTTTCTTTTCTTTCTTTTTTTGTTTTTTTAATTATACTACAAAAATTGAGTATTAAATTATTAACAGAGCTCGAATTCTTTAATCTATACTATCATATGTTTTATTATTATTATTGCTATTATTAAAAACAAAATTTAACTTAAAAGAAATGTCTAAAAGCTTTCAATTAATATGATTTTTATTTGTCAAAAAGCAAATGCGAGTTCTTTTTAATTTTTTAAAAAATTCAAGAATTTTCATTTTATTATATTTTTAAAAAAAGTTAAACTTTGGAAAATAAAAATAAAGATATAAGTGATATTTGAATAATATTTACTTATTTAATAATTGCAACAAAAATGTCGTACAAATATTTGATATATTTTTCCCACCAAATTCTGTTGGCTTTATCACAGTTTGCTTTTGACCCATATATAGAATCGGATACTCCATATGGCTACTCACGTTTCATGCAGACGTCCGACTGCGGCGTCTCGCGGCTCCAGCCGGCGCAGCAGTCGTAGGTTATCTGCTGGGCAGCTTTGTGCTTGATGACATCGCGGTAGGCTTGTTCGTGCACCAGCTGGACTCGCGTGCACATTTGGCCAGCGTGCGTGGGCGGGACGCAGGATGTGCTAACGTGCTTCCAGGTGGGTCGCGTGTAAACCTCCGTCGTCTTCACCGGCATCGTGATCGTGCGCTGTTGCACGCAAATATGTCGCCTACAGACCGAGAGAAAAAGAGAGAGAGAGAGAGAGAGAGAGGGAAAAAGTGAATCAGTTTGGCTATTTTAACGACCCACAATCAACAAACGCATCGGCGCAAAAAGTGAAATTGAGACGGCAAATGAAAACGAAACGCGACTTTTCCAGCCGGCCAATTACTGTCATAATAAAGACCCGACAACAGGTTGGCCGACAACAGCGGACGCCCAGCAGCAGACGCTGTCACAATTGTCACCGCATGTCGCGGAGTGAACATCAAATTGCACAAGTTGCGGCCAAACACGCGTCACGCATGCGACGCGAATCAGCGATGAAAACACTGCTGGTGAAATGCGTGCTTAGAGTAAAATGTTTGAACGCAGTCAAAGAGAAGAACTTGAGCATTTAACAAAGTGTTTTCCGGGTTCACCATGCAAGTCTAGACGGGCAGTTAACCTCCAGAGCAGAGGCGAAGGTCAGCGCTGCGTATGCGCAATAAAGCACAGTGGCTGACAAACTGCAATTTATGGTTTAATCAAATTTAATAATATGTCTGTTAATGACTAGCCACAGCAAGCAACAAGCTGTACATACAGTCAATGTCAAACTGTTAATTGCAGGCTGTAGGGGAAAACAACAAGTAAACCTTTTAATAATATGCCTATTAATGGCAAGCCTCAGTCCCTACCAAACGGTTGACTGCAAACTGTAGGGAGAATACGACAAGTAAACTTTTAGTAGCAAGCCACAGTAAGCAACAAGCTGAGCATGCAGTCAGTCTGAAACTGTTCACTTCAAGCAGTAGGGGGAAACCACAAATAAATCTTTTAATAATATTTCTGTTAATGGCTAGCGACAGTCAGCCTCAAACTGTGCTTACGGTTACTAAAAACTGTTGATAATATTCCTCTTAATGGCTAGCCACAATAAGCGTCAAACTGTGCTTACAGTATCTGTAAAACTGTTGACTGAAAACTGTAGGGGAAAAAGTAAACCTTTGGCCGCAAGGAAGCCAGACACACATAAATGCTGATAATAAGCAGTTTTTGAAATTCCTTTGGCATTTTTTTTGATTTTCTTGTTGCCTTTTTGTCGATTTTCGAACTGCCAAAATCGCGCAAAACAATAAAAGCAGCCAACTGATCGAGCGCATCCATAAATTGCATGCAGTGCGACTGCAGCAAATATTGCAAAAGGGGGCGGCAAGCAGAGGAGTAGGAGTTTACTGCCGGTGCTGCCTGGTGTCGTAATTGGCAATGCGGGTCGCCCCACAGCCACAAAGGCAAAGCCAAACAATTGCATGCCCACGACGTGGTCACTGGCTGCTGCTGTTGCTGCTGACTGCCCAACTCACTCAGTCACTGACTGACTCGCTGAGTGACTGAGCAACTGTTGACTACCGCTTGAAGCTGGTGACGCTGGCTGCCGTTTTGTGTACCGTTCGTTCACTGTTTAATTTGTGACTTGGCCGGGGTAATAAGTCGTCGAAAAAGAAGGCAGGGCAGGGCAATGCAAGGCAGGGCAAGAAGCCAAGTGGCCAAAGTGGCAAAAGCTCCTTGCGCGCTGCGAACATTTTGAGCATTTAAGCAATTTCTTTATTGCGGTGCATGCATATTTATGCCATGTGGCAGGAGCTTGCCGTAACTGGACTGCCCCGCTTGTACCATAATTCTCACGTTATTTATGCAGCGCAGAGCACAGTCGAGTGTTCTCAGCATTTTAGGGCGCCACAATGGCAACAAACAACAACAACAACAACAAAATACGGAAGTTTTTATTTCCAACGAAATAAAAAAACTGTGCCAACGAAGTGCAACATGAAATGTTCAGTCTCTCTGTCTCTGTTTCAGTCTCATTCTCAGACTCATTCCAATTCGCGTTCCCATTCCGTTTGCCTGCATAAATCTTTGGCAGCTCTCGGTGTCCACATCGTCGTCCCCGTCGTCGGCTCATCCGGAGGCCGCCTGCAGGGCACACATCCCCCTCCCCCCTCCCCACAAAAAAATATACAGCTTGCAGCACATGTGCGTTGAATGGCTTTGTTTAGAGACGTTTAGACCAACATGAAATTTGAATTTTTAATTGTTGCTGAACGCACATGGAACACCTGTGGCTTCAGCTGCAGCGCTACGCCTACCCGCTCCCCCTACCCCTCTCCTACCCCTCTCCATACCCTTTCTTGCACTCTTTTGGCTGTATTTAACAAGCTGCCAACGAGTCAGCGAAACTTTGGACACTTTTTTTCTTTGCTTTGGTTGCTTGAAATTATAAAAACATCAATCAAAATGTTTTTCACATGAAAGTGTATTGCATGCCGGGGCAATTAATCAAAATAATTTAAAACTGTTAAATTTTACAAGAAGCGCAGCCTCCACATCTTATGCTGCCTTTTGCTGTCGCCTTTTGCTTTTTTCCTTTCCTTCTGCACACAGAGACAGACAGACGGACGGTTGGACAGACGGATGGACAGACAGACAGACTGTGAACATGGTCCAGGTTTTGGGCCTGAACTTTAAGTGCGGTTTATTGATTTACGATTTATTTTTATTGAACGCCAAACAGAAATTGATGAGCCTCCGCTTCTGACTCAGCCTCAGAGCCAACTGCAGGCCAAAACTTGACCCCCAGCTTGAGTATGTATCCCTGTGTGTGTGTTTTTGTGTGTGTATTATTGTGTGTGTTTGTGGGCGTATACTTAATGGACTGCAGCGATGAGCATAATAAATGACTGAACATATTTATAGACTCAAACCTGGACAACCTACAACTTTGTGTGTTTCCAATTCACATTAAAAATTGTTATCAGTATTTCCAAAATGCTCCAACATTTCTTGAGATGAATTCATTGTTCAAATTTGTTGTTGGATTAGGTGTGATTTTTTAATAGGCAGTCGCAATTGGATTGCCAAACTAAGCGACTTCCGATGGCATTAGCTTTGAACCAACTATTTTAGTTTTTGTTCAATTTTCGCTAGTTTCAATATTATTTGCAACTCAAATTTTCATTCAAATATCAATACACCAAAATTAATTTTCATGGAAATTTTCATTTTTTTTAATTGACAAATTAGTCAAATAGATCAAAGTATGTTATTAGCAAGTAAATGAATTTAAAAAAATCATATATTTATAATTTTATTTTCAAAATATTTCGAGTGTAGATTGCCAATAATTTCGAAGTTGCCTTTGACTTTTCTCAAAATTAGTTGTATATTGACTCAGATAAAGTAAATTAAAATGCAATATTGATTCATGAGTAATGATCTTAACTCCAATGTAATTTTTATAAACTAACATTTATATTGTATTTATTACTTTTGTTTTTTATCTTTTTTGTTATTTTTATTTGATGCACTTTAAAAACTATGCAAACAAATCAATGTCTCTTATTAATAATTAAATTTAAATTCATTGTCAAAGTGCATATTTTACTTTGTTATTTTAGTCGCTATTTCGTTGCCAAAATTCCTGAATGGGTTTAATAAATTTTGAAAATTAATTAAGCTCAATAAATAAAAGCACACAATGCGCTTTGTTTACGTCTTAAGTCTTTTCATTTGCCGTTGTTTCCTATAAAAATCTGTTTATTGTCGGTCGAGTTGGGAGAATCATTGCTTAAGTTGATTTACTCGTCTCCCTTTGTAGGGCGCTGAATGACCCCCCATTGGGGCGCGACTATAATAAGTAAGTGTGTTTATTTATGTTAAGCTTTACAATACTGAACAATAGGACGGCAGTGGCAAGTGAATGGACAGCGATTAAGCAGCGACTGAGTGTAGAATGCATACGCATTAATATCGTGCGACTAGAGCTCGACTTAAATCATTTTTATGAACTGTTTCTGGGGACTAGCTCCACTCGGGGGTCATTTTCTCGCCAACAAAAAAAAATCGAACGGAATGGAAACCAGTTTACCATATAAATGTTTCTTTTTTGGTCAATCTTAACAACTGCAGCGAAAACGCATTTAAAAAGCAGTTAAAAAAAACCAGGCAACAAAAGTTGGCGACACTTAACAACCTGAAACCGCTTTTAACTTTGGCTCTAAGCTGGGCTTAAGCTATGGAAAAACTGCTGCCCTGCCCCGCATTTTGAGCAACACAATAATAATCGTAATAGTAAATACTAACACTAAAAATATCGTTTATGACTGTGCTCAATTTGCATCCATGCGAATGGTGAAAACGTTTAAGGTCAGCGCCCAAGAAATTGAATTTTCAGAAAAAGAAAAATGCAAGCAAAAAAGTAAAAGAGTTTAGAGAGAGAGAGAGAGAGAGAGAGAGAGTAGCATCTGTGGATGTAACTGTACTCCCCAAGTTTTGGCTATGAAAATGGTCAACTAATCGGATTTGTGGCATGAAATTAGAATCTAAATTGGCCTGGCCAACAGAATGCAATTGCAATTGCAGCTGCCAGACAAGGATGGACCCAAAATGCATCATTAGGCATTTGCAACTGCAACTGCAACTGCAATAGCGACAACGACTCCCACTACCCCGTAACAGTAACACGATGACAACCACGACAAGAAGAGAGCAACAGCAACAGCAAGAGCAACAAAAAAGTGGAAAACAGGCAAAGAAGTAGTAGATGCAGAAGAACACAACAACTGCGACAGCGACAGCGGCGACGAGTACATCGCATTTTTAGACATGCTTCCTGGATGCCTCCGAAGTCGACTAGTCGCTGCCTTAGTTGGAGTTGAAGCAGTTTGCAGTTTGCTGTGGCTGCCCCTTTATTTGGCTTTTTACTTAGCGTAAAACGGCAAACGCCCCTTGTGACCAGCAGAAGAGCGCAGAAGACGACGGAGAAGACCAAGACGACCAAGACGATGCACTGCATCAGAATTTCTAATAATATTTCAGCCATGTCCATGGCTGGCAAGTGCAGCCACATTTGCCGCTTTTAGTTTTATTCTCCTCTTTATTTTCATCTACTCAAGAATTATTACAGCACTCAGCAGCAGCGGGAGCAGCAGTGCAAAACACTTTACCGTAAATAGTCGACTTGCGCATACTCTTCGTTTTTTTTATGAATCTGCTGAAATATCTTGCAAATAAAGTCAGAATCGTTGAGGAATTATTGTATCAATTGGAATGTCAACAAGGGACTCTTTCTATTAAAATTGTTGATTTCTTTCAAAGTCTCTTCATAATATATTATTATGCAATGGCATTAATTACCATATTAATTTTTTATAGCTTTTATTTCATATATTTTATTTGGATTTTCATTTACTTTCTGTTCATGTTATAATTTTTATAGTAAGTAATTTTTTTAATGTCTTATGACATTTATTAATATAATGCATTTGTTTTTGATTTCTGCAAATATTCATTTGACTCTGATTCTTTGTTGAACAAATTAATTTTTAATTGTATTTGTCACATTCATACATTTTCTAATTTAATTTAATTGCAATTTGTCATGAAGATTCTTTCAACTCATTCTCAATATGTTAATTTGTTCAATCATTTTAATAGTTTTACTAATTTTATGCAATTTATTCAAGATTATCACAATCATTTGAACACGTATTCCTACTCTATACCAAAATATTCCAAAATGAAATGAATTATTTTAGTAAATGATATTCAAATAATGAACTCGTAATATTTCAATCGAAATTACTTTCTCGCCCAGCTGATGTACCCCGAACTGCTCTAGCTTTTGCGAGTGCAAAAGAAACCGCCAGTCACGGATCTGTCTAACCGCATTGAGTCAGTTCTAATTTGACCGTAAATTTGTCTTGCTCGCAGATTATGCAATAAAAATCGCACAACAGACTTTTTTCTTTCCACTGGCGAAAAGTGAAATGAAAATTGCAGTCGCAGCGCAGTCAGACTCACTGTCTCTCTGTAGATTGACTGCTGTTAGAGGCGATGGCCATTGAGGGCAGGGGAGTGGGGTAAGATCAAGCGCCGCAAGCGGCAACGCATTGCAGGTAATAAGAGGTGGAGCCTGGGCCTGATTATATGCCAAGGAAGTGCGGCCCCAATAAGCCCCAAACCCCAACGGGTTCAGTAACCGAAGAGAGTGTCTTATGCATTTTCCATACCACATACCACATGCAACACACAACATACAACATAATCGGTGCGATAAGCGATCTCGCGCCATGGCCCTGTCAATGCGCGTTGCGCCCTACT
Organism: Drosophila siamana; assembly: GCA_035047445.1. Classification (NCBI taxonomy): domain Eukaryota; kingdom Metazoa; phylum Arthropoda; class Insecta; order Diptera; family Drosophilidae; genus Drosophila; species Drosophila siamana. Next base: position 76,627 of record JAWNPP010000103.1, on the reverse strand, counting down.
AATGCAGCCCTCTCACTCGACTCAATTCGACTCAAGTCGAGTTGAGTTGAGTCGAGGAATTGTTTTGTGGAGTGCGAGTGAGGCTGGTGTAAAGCATGATTAATGCCCCAAACTTGTTTAAACAAAAGCCGTGTCGAGCCGTGGCCGAAAATCCGATTAGTGTTTGCAGCGTGAGCAATGCAGAAGCGACTCCAACTTCAACCCAGACCCAGACCCAGATGCAGAGTCGACTTCAACTCGAGTCGCGTTGAGACGTGCACGATTTCCATTTTTCTATGGAAACTGCTAACAAAAGCGCAACGAAAGCGCAGCGAAAACGAGCGGCGCACACAGCACAACAGCATTTTCATCAAATTAACATATTTTCGGCCGATTATTTGTGGCTGCGATTGAAGAAGATTGAAATCGCGTGAAGTGAACAACAACAAACAAACAACCGAAAGAGAAAAAAAAGGTTTGTGTAACTGCCACCGAGTTTATGGCACGCTCAGCTATCTAAATTTGAAAGCAACTTGCTCCACTAACGATCAACTTATTGTTTTTGTTGACACGTCGCCCCCTCTGCCTTCCTTTCGTCCCCCCCTCCGACGCTCTTCCTGTTTAGCGCCGGGGTCTCACTTTCCAGCTGCAAATGCAGTCGTCAGTCGTCAGACGTCATCATGTGGTATCCAATTGCAACATAATTAAGTAAACCAAATGTTGCATGCCATGTTTGTCTCTCTGTGTTCTCTGTGCTGCATGGCATTTTTGTGTGCGTCATGTTTGTTGCACGCTGGCTTCGTGCGCGCGTTCGTGTGTGGCGCGCAGGCGCAGACACAGTTTTGTTGTCTTTTGTACTCGTGTTTTGCCTGCAAGACAAAAGCGACAACTTCCCCCCTCCCCCCGCCCCCTTCGAAATACTCCGCCGCACCCTCGACGAACGAGTTTGCATGTAATATGTCTGCCCAGCTGTCTGTCTGTCTGCCTCTGACTCTGACTCTGAGTCAAGCCTGGGCCTGGCAGCATTGCATTAACCCAATTTTCAACTTGAGATGCGAAGCTGCGTGATTTGCAAATTACAGTGTCGTTACCGTTGTTGTTGTTGTTGTTGTTGTTGCTGAGAGACAGAGTGTCATGTGTATTTCTGGACTGCCCGGCTGTCTGTCTGTTGGTCCGCCTGCCTCGATTGTGTGACTTACTCAATTCTAAGCTTACGAAAACAAACACTAATTGCATTGATCTTTGTCTGACTGCAGCCAACACTTGCGCACACAAAATAAAAAACACAGTTAACTGTTCCGAATTCCGAGCATTTAAACGCATTTCAACTTGCAACACAACACTTGATTGCTTCCGTTTCGACTTTCAATATTAATTGTAAATCCATCAATTTAAGCACTTTGCCTAATGCAAATAAATTATATTTATGATTTGTGGCACATTCTGTTTATGCTTTGATTTATAGCCCAAATTTAATTCATCATTCAGAAATATTTATTTATACGTTTGCTGTGAACAATTCTCAAACTATTTATAGCTTGTGTCTGATTGAATTTCTTAGAATTCATCATAACTTTCTATGACACCAAAGCAATTAATTTTAATGAGCAAATACTTTGTATTGAATGTTTGCAGCGCCAGCTTGAAAAATCATTAATATGAAATATAATACGCTAACATAGAAATCAACAGACAAATTTATTTTATGTGCGTCAAGACTGCATATAGAATTTAAATGTTTCTCGGAACAAAAACTAATTAGAGAGCAAAGAAAGTTGAGGCGGCAAAATGCTACAAAAAATCAGAAATTTAAATAATTTGAAAAAGTAAGAAGTTAAGAACAACTCTAAAGAATTCCAGTTTATATTCATCTAAAGAGTAATTGAACACATCTTATTTGATTTGATTTATACTTATATCATAAAATATTATACTTTATCATAAAAACAGCTTAGATATTTCTGTTTGAACATCAATTGACCTTTTAGGCTTTTGCATCGGCATTTGAATGTTCATTGTCTTGTTACAAAATCGGCGCAAGAAATAAATTGTTAAGACCATATACATAAAATATATTTTAAAGTCTTGCTCAGCTTTAACGATCTTTTGTCTCAGCCTTTAACCACTTGGCAGCGTTCAGTTCTTGTCTTGTGCTCAAACTTGGCGGCAAGTTGTATGTCACATCATATGTTGTGGTTGTTGTTGTTGTGTTGTGGCTGTTGCACGTGTTCGTCATGTTGTTAAGCAGCCACAGTCCTCGACTCGAGTCGCTTCTAAAACATGTCTAAGGAAAAACTCATTAAAGATGAAGTCGTTGCTGTTGTGGTTGCTGCTGCTGCTGCTGCCTGGGCCAAGGTTTTACCCTTGATAGCCCCCGACTGATGGCATGACTTGGACTTGAGATAAGGAAGACAACGCAGACATCGACAGGCAAAGCTGTGGCACGTGTAGGCGTGCCCAATGATGTATAATGCCTTCACGGTGCAAAATGTTAACGAATTTTCACAGGCCGCATTCTAAGTGCAGTTTTTCCAAGCGCAGCGTATCAAATCATTCACTCACTCGCCGAGCTGCAGTCGGAGCATGGACCTCGTAATTATTGTGCAGCCATCGAGTTTGGAGTTTGGAGTTGGCGTTTGGAGTCGGAGTCGGAGTTGGGCCACGCTTTTTGCCCGCCTTCGATTGTTGACAAGCAATTTGCAGGCGGCCAACTGCAACGGCAACTGCGACGGCAATGGCAACTGCAACTGCTGCACGGTCTCAGCTGTGCGTCGCTTTGTGGCAGTGTTAGAGGGTCACACAGTTTGTTTAAAGTGCACATAACTCTTGTTGCATTGTTTGCCTCATTTGATGTAAGTATTTTTTGTATTTTTTTGCAGTTGTGTTTCTTGTGTTTGCTGCGATTACAATATATTTGTCGACTTGTAACAGAGTTACGATTGGAGTCAAGGCCCTGCTTTGTTTTCCAAAAAGCATTTTCGATGCCACAGATTAGCAGCAAGTGGCCTTTCAAAAAAAAAAAAAAAATAAACAAATCAAGAAAAAAGATTCCCCAAAAATGCACAAGACGAAAAAAACAAACAAACAAAAAAACAGACAGACAAACAGACACCTAGGTTGTGGCACGGCCCAAGTTGCATGTGGCAAGCTGACGCAATCGGCGCCACAGTCAAATCTTCCATCAAAGCGTGCGCCAAATACAGACATCCATCAATTGTCAGGCTGCGGCAGCAACAACGAGTTTGTGCAGCAGGACAGGCATAAATTGAAATCATCAACAACAGAAGCAACACGAGGCAGGCAACCAACAAACAAACGGCAAGCAACCAGCTGCCTTCAAAACAGAGGCAGCAAAGTAACTTTGCATATATGTATATATGTATAAATATATATAAGTGTATATTTTGAATATCTGCAAATCGGCGCATATTTGACGCTGATTAACACCGAGTTACAGCCGGCGGCAAATGCAATTGAAACGTTGCACGTTGCACGCTGAACGCTGCACGTTGCAAGTGCGAGCAGCGGCAGCGTGTGAACGACAGCCTGCCACAGCCATAATATGAGCAGTCATTTCCATATCCATTATTGCAACTTTAGTAACTTGCAACATTGCAACTGCTGCTGGCTGTTGGCTGCTGCACGTGCAGCGCTTAAATAAATAGCAATCGAGGCAAGGCAGCGACAGCTTATCGCCTACGTTGCAGCAACCGCACAGTGACTGCCGACCGATTGCCACCCATAAAAATAACTCGTTTTGCCCCACTGTGCGGCGGCAATTGCAATTTATGACTGATGATGCGAGAGTTTTGCCTTCTAGCTCTTTTTGGCAGTTTCCGTTGTTGTTGTTGTTTGCTGCCACATAAATCAAAATATGTCATAACTAGCAACAAACTTGCAACAATCGCAGAGCAACCAACACCTTTGCAGGCAACGTCGGATTACGCATACGACGCGTAGACGAGCGGAGGCTGCACTTGGTGGAGGGGGCCCTTGCCCTTAAGTAGACGCGCACTGCCAATTGAAAACTCGTTAAAGTTCATTACCTTAAAATGACCATGCAGACGACAGCAACCACTTCTCGCTGTTCGCTGCTTCGCTGCTTTGCTGTTCAAGTCAATGCCACAATCTTGGCCAGATCGTGTAGTTGTTGTTTTTATTGTCACTGTTGTTGTTGCTGTTGCTGTTGCTGTTGCTGTCGTGGCTACATTTAAGAAGTTGCTGCAATCGCAACAAGTGCGCATTGATTTGTTGCAATTGACACAACAATTGAAAAACTAAACAAGTCGCGCACTCTCTGCACTTAGCCTTGGAGCTAATAATACTCGTACCATTGCAATAGCAAAGCCCACACTTCCAATTAGAGATGGACCAACACGCTGCTGTCCGCAGTTCAATTAGAGATGCACGCGTGATAAACTCAAGTTAGCTAATTGAGGCAATTGCTAGTTATGTATATGGTGTCTAATTTCTGATTGCTTGCATATTCTCTCGACTCACATGTTTATTTTCTTATGAAGAGCAACGAATTCACTAACGAATATTGTCCACTGTCAATTCAAGTGTTTGATTTAGTTTGGATATTTAGAAATAACTCTTTATCATTTAGATATTTTGTAACTATAAAACACTTTTAAACTCATACTTTTGGCACCATTTATATTGCAATAGAATAAAATTAAACTAAAAGAACTTTAGATTTATTTTATATATTATTAGACTTCTACATTTCCTACATTTTTCTCAGAGTAATATTTGACTGTAACTCAATTTTAGAGCAATTACAAATATAATATATTTTTATATACTCTATTCATTTTTATTAATAGCAAAAATGAACAGAGTACACAAAAATACATATTAAATTGATCAATATTAAATCATTTTAAGAGCAATCATATTACAAATACAAGCACAAATGATAAGAGTCTCAGGAAAATATATTATTTTCTGATACTCTTATCATTTGTGCTCTCAATCAAATTAATATTATAAATTCAAATAAACAAGGAATACTAATAATTATAATGGAAGTATTTAAAGTGATTTAGTGCATATGTTTTAGTATTTTTAATAGATTATCGATTTGTATTTCACTACGATCATTGATTATCATCAAACTGTAATAATTTTTGCATTAAATATTTATAAATATTTTAAGATACAAATTACTCAAACAATTATTTATTATTTTCATTATCTATCAGCACTTTTGCTACCTCTATTTAATGCCTATTAACACTGTAATATTTACGCCAATTATCTGCTTCGTGTCACGACCGATAACACGACGCAAGTGCAACGACACGAGAGCAGCTCAAAACTGAATCAATCATAGAAGCTCGCTGCCCACTTGGAGGCTGTTGGGTTGGTCGAATCACTTGTAAATGTGGCCGCATCTGTTTGCGGCTGTTGTCTTGCAGTGACATTGAAACTGAAGCTGCGATCAGGCGCATGTTATAATATTTAAATAATTTATTGCCGATAAGATAAGCTCTTGCTCTTGCTGTTGCTGTTGTAGCGCTAAGGTAAAGGTAAACTAGCGCCGACAGCTTTGGGGCAATTTATGGCTGCCATAGCCTTGACTCTTAGCCCCACTGATAAATGCAACTGGGACACGCCCCACGGCTCTACAGCCAGCAAGTCAAAACAAATCACGCATACGCCCCATTGCAGAAAAAAAAGCTGCTCAACTTACCGCTCCATCTCCTTGGCATCAGTGGGATAATTGCGACCAATTGTGTTCGTCTCAATAGGATCCTCGCTGGGACTCGCGGTGCTCGGCGCTGTCGTCGTGAAGCTGTAGCCACGTCGCGCCGGCACCAAAGGAGGCACTGTGCCCATGCCCAGCGTGGGCGAGCTGGAGCGTCGATTGAGGTTCGGCGGCGGTGCGGCGGTGGTCAAGGGTGGCACATACTCATAGCCACGGCCGCGCCCCGTCACGCCAATGAACTCCACGTCCTGGGTGTTGTCCTCGCCCTTGCCCGCATGCTGCGGCACCGGCGGCGGTGGCGGGCCGAAGGTATTCGTGTAGATGTTGTAGGTGTTGTAGTCCCACTCGGAGGGTCGAGACGCAGCCGCGCCCTGATGCTGGTGCTGGTGCTGGTGCTGATGGAGGCGACGTGTCAGCACCTTGTTGTAGGGATTGTTGTGCGGATGATGCAAGCGACGCAGACGCGTCGTCTCCACATGAGCGTGCGCTGCAACAACGGGCGGCATCGTGGCGCCCGGCAACAGTTCCACCTCGGACTTGACGTTGTGCTGCTGCAACTGTTGCAGCTTGCGGTGACGATGCTGGCGATGCAGGCGATGGCTGTGCAGCCGCGTAATATTGTGACTCTGACTCTGATTGTGACTGTGACTCTGATTGTGGCTCTGGCTACCTGTTGCTGTTGCTGTCGTTTGTCGTCAGCAGCAGCACAGCGCAGCAGAGCAGCAGCAGCAGCAACGAGCTGAACATCGGACTGTGGGGCGTCATCGTGTTGCACTTGAACTGCAAAGAAGAAGAGGAATATCTTTATTAAGTGACGTAGTAGCCAAGCAAGTACGCTGGCATTCGTGCCATTCACTTTCGATCCATCGAACCGTAAACTCATTCAAATTCCTAGTCACTTTGTGTAATGTAAGCAACAACACGGATCAAAAGTCACTTTCTGTCTTCCCCTCTCGCTCTCTGGCTCTCTCTGTGTGTTGTGTCCTCTCGCTCATTAACAATTCCTTTGTCTCACTACGCCGACCTGTCCATCAACACACACACACAGACCTCAAACACACAGCCCTCTGCTCTTGTGTCTACCTTGTATAATTTAAAGGTACGCATCGGAGGTGGAAGCCAACGAGAAATATTAATACAACGAATGTCTAAAGTGGAACTTCAGTGGAACGCACGCGGAGTGTTATTTTAAGCACTTGGCGTTGGCTCCAAGCGAGCAGAATAGAATACGTAAATATCAACACAGTATATAAAATGCCTATAAAGTCGGAGCACAGAGAATAGCTATTGCAAATAGAGTTGGCAATGTAAGCTACAATACAGTCGTAAAGTGACACTCTAATGATACAGCAATATTGACTAATGTACAGTAAATCACAGTAAAGACATCAAGTGACTCAATAAAAGGATGGATTATGAGAGCCAAATAGACCAAAAGTATTACAAATGTAAAGAGTAAAAAGAATATTTGTTTGTCATCCGATCGCAAACTTTTGAGGATTTTCAATGCTTTAGTTATTATTGTGTGAATTGGAGGTTCAAAATTCTACTTGTTAAATATTATAAATAGTAAAGCAAATGTCAATGTGGATTAAAATGAATTTCCTAAAGTAACATTGCATACTGAAACAATATTGAACAATGGGAATGTTTATTGCAATAAATTTACTTCATGTATTGACACTTCAAAAGGTAGAATTATGAGATGTGATTTAAAAATGTAAACAGCAATACAAATAGTAAAATTAACTGTAATACAAGTAGTCAAATAAGCAATAATTTTGTGTTCATTTTAATGCAAACACGAAACTGTAAATTAAATAAGACAATTTGAAGTGTCAGGAAAATTTATATAAAGTAAGCAGAAAACAAAAGTTATTAATTATGGAATTTTGTAATGAAATGTAATGCAGAAAGTAATGCATATAGAACATGTTAAGTATTCCAAAATAAAACGTCGAGTAAATCATATAAAAAGCTTACATTGTTTTAAACTGAGAATGCAACTGTTTGGCATAAGTTTAGATCAATTTTATAAAGAATTTAATGCAAGTCGCGATTAAAAGGACAACAAAAGGAATGACTAAACAACGACTGCGACTTCCTTTAACACTTTCGTGAGTTGTCGTTGTTTCATTCATTAAAATCGAGAAATCAATGAAGCTTTTAGTTATTTTCGAATGTGATCGATATACGACGCTATTGAAACAATCAGAATGGGCATTTCATTTCGGATGAGAGAATGAGAATGCGAACGTGATAAAGAACAACGAAATGAAAAGTTCCGAACCTGAAGTCACAATGCCTTCTTTTTTCATGGTCGAGTGGCAGGCACTCCACAAGCTCTCAGTGCTCTCGCATTCCCAGAAAGTGGGGGAACAAAGGCAGTTTGTACAACATGACGTTGTCAATGTTGTTGTTGTTGTACAAATCATAAAATACAATTAAGCTAAATAAAACAACAAAAGTAACGCGTTAACAGTTAACTGAACCGGCTGCTGCCAAAAAAAAACAGCAACAAAATTGTAAATTGCCCTGAAATGTGAAGTGAACCCAAGCCGGAAGTGTGCTTTGTGTTTGCGCCTGAAACCGTTGCGCTGCGTATATATGCCATATTGTATATAGTATTTCGCTTTTGTGATATTTATCAAAATTACACGCAGTTGGCACATCGTTTGTCAACACGATTCAGAGCCCCCGCCTGGGGAAGCAAGATCAATTATTGCAATTGCTCAGTGAGCTTATTAATATTCATTGCTTGAGCCTGCCATCAAAATGAATTTATGAAGCAGCTCATTAAACTTAAAAGTTGGCCTAACACATGTTTGCTTGTCTCGCTGCTCCAATTACAACATAATTGAAAAATTCGACAAAATAATAAAAATAAGAAATAGGGAATTGAAAACGCTCAACGCGATTACCAATTGCTCGAGCTAATTAAAATTGAGTCTCAGAAATTAATAAACTCGCATCACAAAAAAGAGAGTGGCAGCATCAAAAGAGAGAGAGAGAGAGAGAGAGAGTGGAAGATGTTGCAATGGAACTTGATTTGAGGAAGCAACGCGTATTTGGACTCATCATCAGGTGCGGCCTTTAAGCCGCTTAGTAAGTGAAACCCCACCAAAAAGCTATAAGAAGGCTGAAGGCTTGACCGCCTGTCTGTCTGTCTCTCTCTCTGTCCCACTGTCCAACTGTCTGTCAGGCTGCCAAAATGCCGCTGCCCCTTCGGGCCACACTGTTGTCATAACCACAGCGTCCGTTTCCACGAAATGCAAAAAAGGTTTTTGGGGCGCCTCTTAATCAAAACTGCAGACACACAAAACGAAATGAAAATAAAATCGCCAAGTCCAAAAGCCAATACGGTTTCCATTGAAATCTTAGCTAAATCTAAGTTCAAAGCTGCGTTGACAACAAACTCTCTCGCCTTCGCCTTGACCTTGTCCCGCTGCCAAAAATGGTCAGCGCTCCGATAAATCAAAAAAGCTGAGACCGCAAGCTGAAAGCCAGCCCACAGGCAAAGTTGAAGGAAATTGCCGCTTTTATTTTTTCGTTGTGGATTATTTTGATATATTTCTAATTAATAGCCAGCAATTTGAAAAGATGAATCAAAATACGCGCATACCTGAGAACGGTGGCAGCTTTAGCTAGAATTTATGCATAAATTTCATGATCTTGAAAAGTCGTGGCGTCTATATTGCATCTATGCGCCGGGATGAGGAAATTAGTGTGTGTGTTTGTTAAATGTTATTGATCTGTTTTCCCAGCACATAAATCACATGCTAAATACTCCATGGCACCGCGGATTGAGGCGTGGACAGACTCTCTGTTTCTCACACCGACAGCATTCACATAGGCAGTCAAACAGTCGCTGCCACAATCGTAACCGCTGCCGCAGCCGCAGCCGCAGCATGAAAATGTCAACTTTATTTTTGTCAAACTGACACAGACAACAGAAGCTGTGGGTGTCCCTAGATCTGTGTGATGTGTGTGTGTGACAGTGGCTGACCCAGACATGAGCTATGGCCAATGAATCACAAGAGATGCGAGAAGCAGACGAGATATAAGCTATAAGTACATATAACCACATAAGACTACACAACAACAGTTGCCAATCGCTAAAAGTAACTTTCAAGTAATGCTGGAATTCGTACTGAAAACTCAAATATTTCAGACTAGAAATATAAAATCAAATCTATGAACAATTTTGTTGAAAACAAACTCTTTCTATTTTTAGTAAGTTATAACATGAAATTGTTATAAACTAACAAATTAAAATAACTTTTATTTATATCGGATAACATAAAACTTATGACTGTCATAAAGCAACAATTTAAAATTTTTTTATTTAAATTGTATAGCTTCTAACTTATATAAATAACAGCCATTAAAGTGCCAAATTTCGATTTAATTCTATTTGTTAGGTGAATTATATTTTTAACTTCAACAAATTGTCTGGTTTTTTATTGTAAGGCAAATTCATTATTCAACTCAAATCACTTTCATTGACAAACAAGAATTTCTCATGCCACAAAGCACTCCACAGCAAATGCCTTCCATATGTTTCACATGCTCTCACTAGCACAACGATTGAAAGCACACTTTGTGCACTTCCTGTTCGGTGTAGCGAGTATTTACTGTAGCCAGCTTTGTGCTTTGTGTGTCCACAGATACATAGATTTCTATGACAGTCTCCCCAGTTGGTACATTTTAGATGTGGCATGAAATGTTCCGGGAACACGCCGCATTCATTTTATTAATAAAACTTTTGCATTTCTTCATTAATCATTTGCGTTTAGGGGCCGCTGCGAACGCGATTCAAAAGGAAGGAGGAAAGAGGATGAAAGAGGATGAAGGAGGTGTAACAGGAATGACTAAAAACTACTGCACAACTAATGGCAATTGCTTAATTATTGTGGGCATTATATTAGACATTTTAACAGAGATTTTGTGCAGACAGTTTAGCGAGTTTAGCTCAACCTGTTTACGCATACGCACACTGAGAACATATACATATATACATGTATATATATTTAGGCGTTGGTGTTTGGGTGTTTTTCATCATTGGGTTGCCGTAATTTAAAGTAACAGCTCCTCAGCGTGTCCATTTAAATGTTAATTAAATGCTTGGCTGCCTTTCCCTCCGAGATTTCTCAGTCTCGAGAGTCTCGAGTCTTTAAACTACAGGCACAGCCTTTGCCTCTTTTTATTTTTTTAACGTTTTTTGTTTTGTGCAATTCAAACAGCTGCGTTTTTATTTATGTTTTGTGTAGTCGCAGCAACAGCCACAGCAACAGCAACTCTTTAACATGCTGGCAACAAGGCGCGCCTCAAGTTCTTATAAAGAGATAAACTAAGAGCTTAACGCCGCCTGCCAACAACCAACAAACGAACAACACGCAGTGACTACAACAACAAATATGTTTGGCAATTTACGCACAACAAATTGGGAATTGGGAATTCTACTTTGGCTCGAAAATTTCCAGCAACAAAACAAAAAAACTTCAAGATGAACTGTTAAATGTTTTAGATCTCTGCAAATGGTTCCGTCATTACAATTCATTCACTCACCTCTCAGCCACTTCAGATAGCGCATAGTAGGAGAAGTGCTGACCACCCAGCAGATACCAGAAAAATAGCCAGGAAAATCCACCAAAATAAAAAAATTCTTGTTGCGCTTCTCGATAGAAAATTGAACTCATTTTAGCGGTGAGTTCAATAACCCGTTCAACAAAACAAAATTAAAAAAAAAAACAGCAGCGGATCGCATCAGGAATTGTTGTGCTATATCTTATCTGACAGATCATCAAATATGTGCCTTATGGTCCGACTGCATATTACTCAACTTTGTTGCTGTTGCTTTTGCGTCTTCTGACAACATTTTGTCAGCTTTCTCACGTTCACATTCCATAAAGAGGCGAGAAACGAAGTTGACGGCCAGTTGTCCCAGTTACAACGTTAATACAATGTTCATTTCATTGCCAACAATTTGTTTAGGTATTTAAATTTAACGCACACATTTTTCAATAACTTAGTTTTATTTTTTATTCATTTTATGCAAATTCATTGAACGTTCGCATTTCGTTTGCTTTTGACGTTTGTGTTTTTCGTGTTGTTGAATTATTGGTGTTTTTTTTTGTTTTTATTGCCTTTCTGCAAGATCAACAAACTGGCATTTGTTGGCAGAACGGGTGGGGGGATGACGAGGGGGTGAATAAAAAAAGGGGGGCCTGCTATTTGTTTACACTTTACTTTCAGTCCAATTAAAGGAATGTGTTTCAAGTCATGCGTCTTGTGTTTTCTCAATGTCAAAAGAAAACTATGCGCAACATGCCGCAATCCCGACAGTTTGACATTTTGGCACCCCAAACTACAACAACAATACCAACAACGACCAATAAATAGTCAACATTAAAGAAATGGAGATAAAAAAATACAGCATAACAACTCGACATCAACTCAACTCAACAAGTTCAACTTCAAAAGTCCAGTTGAATAACAATTGCAAAAAAACACGGCCCAACAAAAATGCCGAAAAAAGAAGGTGTAAAAATCAGAAAAAAGTAGCTGACGAAGATTTAATACTCTGTAAAGACGATGGCCATAAAAACAAACTATTTTTCGCAAGTTATTTAATGTGGCATTGCAAAAATGTTGGCAAATAAAAATGTGTCATAAAAAGAAATATGACTTCTGTGGACAAACGCTTTTGGAGAAGACAAACGAAAGGGCGAAGAAGTCTTGCTTTTCCAGCTGAGATTAGGAGCTCATCAAAATAATTATTCTGTTGTTCAACACGAATTAATAAAATTCGACACATAACTTAGGTTATCACCCAAGTTACACACTTCTCCACAAATCGAAAGTATCCCAAGTAAGTTGTTCGCAGTATTTAGTAGACGACGCTGCCCCGTCCAGAGTCAGAGTCTTTTTGCTAATTGCATTGCAGCTGCTAAAAGGGGCGTGTGGCATACGCCCACGCATAGCCCGCAGTTGCGGCAGTTGCAGCAGTTTGTGGCCCGAGTTCGAGTGCAACTGCGGCGACAGCGACTGCGACTCTGACTTGGAGTCTTTGTCTGAATCTCTGGGTCAGACTCTGTTGCAGACAAAAGACATAAACCCCCATTTTACCGTTAGCTGCGTTATTCATGCAAATGACTTTGGTTAATTAGAAAAACAGAAAAACTGAAAAGCAGCAACAACAACAACAATCCAACAACAAGAAAACAAGAAAAACTGAAAAAACAACACAAGAAATATTGAGAATTATGGCTCATGCTGCCAGTCTCAGCGAACATAACATGCGCCTTCACCAGGAGCATTATTTACCCTAGACACACACACACAAACACAGAAACACGCACACACTCATACACACAGACACACACTTGCACACACATCCCACACATGCACTCGAAAAGTTCGTAATTTGCGCAAATCATAATAATAATAACTTTTTTATTGTGGTTTCAATTTGCGATTCTAAAAATTAAGCACGATCTATTTAGAACGATCGTGACAATGTTAAAATTCTATCTGCATTTGGTAACATATATATATATATATATGTATATACGATTTGTGCATTGCAAAGAAATATTCTATATGTAATCATTTCCTCACACGTCATGAACATTATGATGTCGCTTTTATTATATAAAATAAGAAAAAAAAAAAAAAAATACTTTATATACTCTCTAAAAATTTTAATCAAAACAAAAAAAAAAAAAAAAAAAAAAAAAAATAAAAAAAAAAAAAAACAAATAAATAAATATTTTTATAAATTTTTTTTTTTTTTTTTTTTTTTTTTAAAATTTTTTAAATTTTTTAAATTTTTTAAAAAAAAAAAAAAAATATTTTTATTTTTTTAAATTTATAAAATTTTCCCAATTTTTCCCAAAACCAAAAAATTTAAAAAAAAAAAAATAATTAAAAAAAAAAAAACAAACCTTCGATTTCCCAAAAAAATTAGGGAAAAAAAAAAAAATTTGAGTGGAAAAGAGTATTTGAATTTAAGAGTATTATTTGAATAAAATAAGAAATGTGGCAGTCACAATTTTTATTCTCATAAGACATTGATATAAATTATTTGAGCTATGCTGATAGCTTCTAGTTATTATCTATGAATATGAAGTCGGGAGAAAGTAAAGATTTATACATTATATATACTATCAGTTAACAAACGCACTATGTCAGCTAAGACACCCCGAGTGCAGAGTATTCGAAGGCTAAGCCGTAACAAGATTAGCACATGCAAATGCGTTGTCCAACGCTGTGCTTCATATGCGTTTTTGAGCAAGATGAATGTACTCATTGAGCAAACGGGTGTATTCAGGCGACACTAGGAAGTATTGCATGTCATTTGGCATAAGCTCGATACATAACATGAATAATTACTTACAGTTAATTATAATTAGCATTTAACATTAGCATTTAACTTACGCGCTATTTTCTCAAGGCTGAAGGATCGTCGGATTGTCGGACTTATATGGAGTGTGTTGACGGACTTTCGCAATAAATCAAATGCACCAATAATTATGTCAAATTATTGCAATCACACAACAATAAATTGGACATAAATACTTCACGCTGACATTAAGCAGATACGCGGCGTTTGCTTTTTGCGTTTCTTAATTTTTTTTATATTTTTTATTGCAATAATAAATTTCAATACGTATGTTTTGCGAGATATGAAGAAGCTGCTTATTTATTGATATTTATAAACAAATGCTTGAAAACAGCGAAAGAGAGAGATTAAAGCTGCTTCCGTATGCCAAAAATAAATTGGTTATTACTGCAATTGATGCACCGATCACTGATCACGTATACGCCGAGTAACGTGTGATATTTGATCTAGACGTCAAAACAGAGATATATTTTTGGTTGATAGTTTTTGGCCACGGCGGAGCTAAACCAACTGCTCGCTTAGAAGTCCCGAGACGAACTAAAAAGCCACGAGACGCGCGATACAAAAATGCCGAAATCAGCGACGACGACGACGAAACGAAACCGAAACTGAAAGTCCAAGTCCAGTTGATGATCGTGTCGTCGTGTTTCGTGCGATCGTAGAACAAGTTCGCTTTCTTTGTTCGATCGGACAGAGAGCAGACCGAACTGCGAAGTGGGAACTTGGAAATATTGCCTTCAGTTCAGTCGTTGATCGGCGGCGGTGCATTGCAACTCCCGATTGAATGTTTTGACCCCGGTGACTCGAGTCATAGGGATTGTCCCGGTGACTCTGGTGACAATTGTCGGGGCTGCATCCAATTGTTGGGCTGTAACCAAGACTGAGGCTGTCGCTGACGTTGCAGCTGTTTATTTGTTTGACGCTGCGCCCCTGCAAGACACATAATGTGTGTGTGTTTGAGTTTGGGTTGAAGACAACATATATGTTGTCCCGGTGAAATGTCATGTTGACTTTGGTGTCGTCCAGTGACATTTTCGTTTCGTTTTTACGTATATACGGACAGGAAAATCATGCCTTTATCGGTGACACCCTCGCTGTCGCGGTCAGCCACGATGTCACCGATAGGGAAATTTTTTTTCGCGGGTTCATTTTCTGATGACTAGTCACTGAGACTGTCACCGCGACTGGTCACTCAGGCGTTCATTTAAAAATTAGATTGATAAATTTCATTTTAGAGCATTCATTTTAATTGTTTCTTTATAAGTAATAATATAAAATATAAATACAAATATGTATTATAAATAACTTAACATATAATACAATATAATAGTATCTTTATGATTCTCTCTTGACTCCCTTGTATTGTGAACGCTGTTTTTAATGTTGCTAAATTTCCACCTTTAAAAATAAAAATAAATCATATTCATTAAATTGGGATAAAATAACTATTACAAATCGCAATATATAAGAACTTTTTAAGTAATTATAATTTTACTTACCTTCATTTGTTTGTTTTTATAAAACTCGCGCAGAAAAAAAGTCAACTTAGTCGTAGAGCGTCATGCACAAAACTAAACATGTTAGAGAAAATATGTAGAGTCTGCGAAAAAAAAAAACGACGGACAGACGAAAAACACCGAATACAGAAAATACACATGTCAAAACTGAACTCTTGGCGGACCATGTCACTGGAACTAATTGCGCAGTAATTTAAAAAAAAAAAGGAAATTTTATTTTGAGCGGCGATGATGTTAGTCGGTAACACTTACCTTGACTCTGGTGACAATTGTCAGGACTTGACAATTGTCACCAGAGTCACCGGGACAATGCCTATGACTAGAGTCACCGGTGTCAAAAAATGCAATCGGGCGGTTTATGCTTTTTATGGCTCTGGTTTCTGCAGTTTGCTGGCGACTTGTTAAGTTAAATATTTGCGCTTGGCTAGGCAGGCCAATGGGCTCGACTCTGGCTCTTCGGCAATCGGGCTGATCTTTCGCAGAGAGATGTGCCACCGCAAAAGAACTTGTTTGCGTGCCCTTGCCCAATTGTGGCAGGCAGCCAAGCTGCCAAGCCAGCGACCATAGCTGGAGGCTGTCACCATAAGCGCTACCTGTTCCTCGCTGCCCGAGCTCGTCTCTGGAATGCCGCAGATGTCAAAAGGATTTGCGTTTGCTTTTCCACAAACTGGTTGCCGACAGTTGCAAGTGAACAGCGAACAGCTCATAAATCTCATGATGTGCCAAGACATTTGGCAGTTTTGCTTAACAGCCACTCACACAAAAGGTGCAGCAATAACAGCAACAACAACAGTTTGAACTACAGTTTTCGGGGCCCCATCAGCAGCATTTATTGGGCGATTAGCTGCCACTTGTTGAGTGGCGACTCCAATTCGGACACCCACGCTGCAGATGCAATCAAATAAAGCATAAAAGCTGATAACATCGTCGTGCAGAGGCTGCCGCACACAATAGCCAGAGAAAAGGCAAGAAAGAGAAGAACAAGCGCATAACGAAAAGAGAGAGAGAAGGAGAGAGACAGATAGAGAGAGAGAGAGAGGAAAACTGGCTCAAACAATTAACTGATAACAATTCATTTGTATTCGAGTGGGCCGCATTCATGGCGTGTGTTTAGTTAATTTGACAGCCATTTGATGAGCTGGTGGCAATATCACTTCAGCATCTTCCTCCTCCCCCCCCCCCTCCAATCATGCTTCCTTTATTTATCACACTTCTGCAGTAGAGGAAGCAACTGACCGTAGCTTTGACTGACCAAAAAAAGACAAGTCTTAAGTGGCAATCGAACTGAATCTGTGAAAAAAAAAACACTCTACACAAATAATCTTAAAGATCTTTAAGCACCCTGTAAACATGAAGATGCGATAAGAGGGCATGCCTCAAATTTAGATCCAATTTGTGACTGAGACGATTTATTAGACGATTTTTTATAATGATTTATTTGCAAATATATATAATTATTTGTATTATTTAAATATTTTATTACTTAAAGAGAATGATTTCATTTATTAACTTCTAGAAACTGCATATGATTTCTGATTAAATTTTAAGGTAAATACGCAACGAAAAACCACAACGTTAATTTACTATGACTTATACCTATATATTAAGTAATTCCTGATTAAATTTCTAATTAAATAAAAATAATAAAAACCACAACAAGTATATAAAATAATCTGAATTTTAATGCACACAAGAAACTTGTTTCGCTTATACTAAACACAGCAAATATCATATATATTAGAAATATAATTCTGTCTGAGGAACTAAATATAAATTATACTTTATTTAGAAAATAACCACGATGCCATATATAACTTTAGGTCTTTGTTTCCCGTTCGTTTAATACTTTTTATTTTTGTTTGAATACGGAATTTAGGCAATTTACATATAATATAGAACTAATAGATCACATTTCAGACCGCCTCACTTTACTCTGTGCTTTGAAAAAGACAAAGAGAGTTCACGAGTTCAACTGTCGCTCTGTGATAATCTCATTTTAATACTTTATCAGACGCTGACAGTTATTAAGTAATTGAGCGAAAGCATAAAAGTGCTCTTTAATGTTTCCGAGAACTGGAAATGTTCTGCTCCAGCGATTTGCTGATGAGTAATTCGATGTTTCCCAAAAATTTGAAACCAAGCGCATTCTGTTGTCACCAGCAAATAAAATAAAACATCATTGCTGTAGTATATAAACCAAACACAAAGCTAGAACTTCAACTTCAACTGAGAACTCTGAGTGCAATCTGTTAGTTTTTTGTGTAAGTTTTGCATTGCGCTGTCATTGCAGTTTTGTTGGGCTGGGTTCGACCAATGGACCAATTTGAAGCAATATGCAACGTCATATCGCTGCAGCGCCCCCCGCGCTGCTCTCTGCGATCCTGGCTGACAGTGACATGGCCATAAATTCAGCGCATGTTGCCAAGCAAGCTGGCAAATTGTCAAACGAATGTGCTGAAAAGATCTTTTGACACTGGCAGCTGTGCAGCACATTGGCGATAATTTATTTGATCACGCTTTCCCAGACAATTTTACACCGCCTGCCAGCTTCCAGCTGCCACCTGCCCCTCCAGCTGGGTTCTAACAACTCCTCGAAGCTTCCCAGCTTGACGGAAGCGCACGACAAACGCGAATCTCCAACAACTATTCAGTCTCAACTGATCGCTGATCGTTGAGCGTTGAGCGTTGACCTTGGCTGCCTTGTTAAGAGTGTTGTGTGGCTGCCTGACTTCCTCGTTGTGTTAAGGATAAGTCTATAATTAGCCGATGACACCAAATGAGATGCTTAGCATTCTTCGACACGTTACGTCGCATAGCTGGCGTTGCCTTGTTACTCTATGAGCAGAGGACAAATTAAATTCTAACATCTTGGCTAACAAACTCAGTTTGAAACACACATTTGTTGTAGGCAAATTTTAATTCCACAAAATCAAAAGCTAAATATCCAAGAACAATGTTCTCGTTTGCCTTCTGGAAAAGCGAGGCAAAGAAAAACCAGCGCGAGAATGTCTCGCAGATCTGGAAGGAATTGAACGCAACATTTGTAACGTGAGCATCAAGAAGTCTATAGTGAATTCTCCGATTAATTATCAAGAGACCTTTGCAGCTTCCTCGGCTGGAGCTGGTTGATTTACACCATTGCCGTCATTGTCATCTCCATTTGTGGCTATTTCTCCTACTGCGAAAGCTGCCGGAGAAACGAAATCGTGCGACGCCGACGCGTTATACAGCGGGCCCAAGAAAGGTTAGCAAAGATATTTCAAATATCTGAAATTCCAATAAATTCTTCTTTGTTTTTTCGCTCACTCTATAAAATGTGGAATTCAGAGCAGCTGATTAATGAGATTTCTTTTCAGACCACCTCAGAAGCGACGTCCGAATGCCGCCTATCGCGATCATCAGATCTATCGCCATATCATCCTAAGTGTGGCCAAGTATATGAAGAATCCGGACGGAGTGCGCCCATTTATCGATCATATGGATCATCTGTATCCGCTGCGGCATTCACAGGCTGAAATGGCATTGAATATTGGCCACAATGGCACGGAGGCAAACATTCTGGAAGATTAGTTCATATTTTATTTATTTTTTTTTTTTATTTTTAGCTAAACCTTTTTGTTTAAATTATGAAATCAATATGCACTCAATGCCGTAACCTAAATGCAACTTAACCAACGACAATTATTTCCCCAATGTGAAGAATGCAAAATTCGTGACAAATAACTCGAAAGAAACGAACTTGTGTTTTATTTTTTTTTTGTTTGTGAGTTTGGACTTCGGCTATTTTCGTAGCGGCCTAAAAATATGCAATGCTATTTTTACATGCGCCGACCAGTCGAGTGCGCTGGCCTGGAAAGCACAACAAATATAAACAAATGCCATGTGCGCCGAAAGCTCACACAAAAAGCGTCCGTCATAAACTAGGCGAAAGCTCTACGCTGACTGCGCTCTTTCCTGTTGCGTGTTGTTGCAGGCGCTCGCAAGTTCCAGCAAGCGGCGCTTTCGCTCTCTCTCTCTGCCAGTGGCTCTCACTGGGTTGGCGCTCTCTGGGCGTTAGTCCAGTTGGAGCGAAAACGCTTTGGCCCAGTCGCCAGTCAGACAGTCAGCGCGTTGCACGTACGCACGCATCGAGCAGCAGCAGCAGCAGAAGCAGTAGCAGCAGCGCGGGCGCGTTCAGTGGTTGTTGGAAACAGTCAGACACACACTCACACACATATGAATACACCTACACTCACACACTAACACACACACACACACCGACAACGGGGGCCAGCAAACAAAATTTTCAGTTCTTTCTGTTCCGCTTCTGTCCAACAAAAAAAAAAGGAAAAAAAGGAAAACCCCCCGAAGAAAAAGAAAACTTTTGCAGCTCAATTTTTATAGTGAAGTGGAAATCGCATAGAACGCTGGATTATCGATAGTAATTAAAGCCAAGAAGCAGCTGCAGCTGGCATATTATGCAAATTTATTTAATTATCCCGTGAATAATTGAAAAATCCAAGGCGCACACCTGCGCACATGTTCGTCCCATGTGCGTGAGTATGTGTGTGCGTCCGCTATGCTTGTTCGCGTGTGTGTGTATGTGTATGTGTGTTGAAGGCTAAGCAGCAAAAGAAAAGCCAACAAGTAACAAAAAGAAATGTTGCATGTGCCCCGAAAACATTGTCAGCACGTGCGTGAATAAAACTTAAAGAATATATAGGAAACTGTGAAAATGCGAATATTATTAGAGCGATAGTAAAAAATTTAAATTTGAAAATGAATAGCGAAAATAAATGACACAATTTTGCCGAAAAATAAAGTGATACAAATGTGAAAAATTAGAATGTGAAAATCCGCAAAAGTATCAGATTTTTAATGTATTTAGTTAGACATTAAATGATAGCATATCGGAATGAAAAGCCTAGCAAAATTTACATTTATCTAAATTGTCGTTAGAGCCAACGTCTAAACTTTTATACCAAATTTGAATTTATGGGGCTATCTTATCGTTGCTTCTTTTGATTTTTATTATTTAATGCCATGCATTAAAATATTATTTGATTGATTTATTGGGTGGTTGGTCTCTATGACGCCAGACACTGAAGCTTAGTCAGGTTTTTCTTTAAACTCGGGGAGTTTTAAGTTTGTAATTATAAATAAGCCCACACATCTGGCAGCTCGACAGTTGATAGTTTCCGTTTGATTTTACAGCCAAACAAAGTGATAAAGACCAAGTGTTCAAGACAAAATGTAATAACTATACTATAAATATATACAACAAAAACAAAAACCAAAAAACTAAAACACCAATAACAAAGAAATTGAATTAAACGAAACAGCAACTCAATGTTGGAGAATTTTCTGAAGAAGTCAAGTCAAAGGTGAGTATTCCAAATTCAATAAAAAGATTGCAACAATAGACACACCTAGAATACACACACACACACACACACACACACATGACATACACACAGATGTAGAGTGAGCTCTGGGCGCATCCTACCTCAACACAAAAGCGAAGCAGCAAAGCAAAACATAAACAACCCCAAAATGGCCACAAAAGCCAAAGCCAAGCTTCTCTGCCAGCTGCAGCGTCGACGCCAGCATCCGAGATGTGTGCTAGAGAGTGCTTCAAATAGGCAGAACAAACAACGAAATTCGCATGAAAAGCTCAATGCAAAAAATGTTTGGCAAAGCAGGCACAAGCAGCAGAGCAGCGGCAGCAGCCGTTCGAGATTAGCACAAGTCGCTGCGTAAATATTGAAAAGCTCATTTCGAGGCAGCGCTGCCAGCGCCAACAGTGGCAGCAGCTTAAGTTTATCACTTGCGTTCCACATATTCGCCTTTGCCTTTGGCCTCTCTCTCTCTTTCACACCCTGTTCCTTTCGCACGCGCAGAGTTTGCAATTTCTGGTAATGTCATTTCGCTAGCTTAAGAACTTTCAACTTTTTTTTGTTCGCTTTGCGAATTATGTAGCATACTTTTGAGCAGAGCCAATATTATCGAATGTTGAAGCCAAGCTTAGTTGTTGTCTGTGCTTTTTATAAGTGCGTCGCCTAATTCCTTTTTTCTTCTTTTTGGCATTGCATGCGTATCTTTTGTACGCTTCGCTACATTTTGTTACAATTTCCTTTGCGTTTTGTTTCGTTTCATTTCGTTTTGGGTTTCGTTTTTTTTATGTACTTTGTTTTATAGGCAATTTGTCTTTTGGCTGCCGTCGATAACTTTTGCTGTGTCATAAAAACGCGTCAGCTTTGCCCGCTTACCATTTGCTTGTTCATTTTGCTTCATTTCTTTTTTTTTTTTGGTTTTTGCTGTGCGTATCCTTGCGCTTATCTAGGATGGATTGCTGCAGGTCCGTTTGACTGCCGTCAAGTTGTTTATTTTGTCGTAAATTTGCCTTCAAGGGCGCGCGTATCATAATATTACACAGACATGGACAGTTTATCGATCACACAATGGGAAATTTCACACCTGGCCACTGGAGAGGGGGAGGTGGTTAGTGGGGGCAAAAGCAAAAACAAGTCGTGTCATGTCGAGTCAAGTTGAGTCGTGTCGGCTCTTCAATTACGCCTTGCAATTTGCTGCGTTGCGCCTACTTCAAGGTCGTCCACAACTTCGTTGTTGCGGTTGCGGCATTTGCATAATTCAGACGTTCCGATCGCCTAGCGTAGCGCGTGGCTCTCTTGTTTTTATTGCATCCTCTTTGCCACACACACACACAAACACACACACACAGCACTCACACAGTTCACACATGGCTGGCTGCATGCAACATTTTTCCCATGTCCGGCGCACAAAATTCCATTGCATACTTCAAGGCTGCCGTCTAATTTACATGCCAAATGGCGCGTGCAACATTTTCGCTTTCCCGCTTCCTCAGTTTCGCTTTCGTTTACGACATTCGCCTCCTCGCGTAATTGTTTTCTTTCTTTTCTCCCATGTCACGTATTCAATTAGCTGCAGCTGCAACACTCCCTTGATTCGAAATTCGCTTTTGCAAAATACCGATTTTAATTACTGCTTTCTACGATTAAATTCCCCGATAGAAATTTTCGTATATTTACTATATATTTGGCATATACTTTATATACAATATACATATACTTATGTATGTTGTCAGTCTATTTATGCGCCGCATTCCCTAAGTTGAACGCGCCTACGCTTAGATTTATGGCCGCAACGTGTGTGGCTGTTCCACATCGCCGCAAGTCGCGTCCCGTCGCATCGCGTGTTCACCGCCAGTTCCCAGATCTGCCGCAAAACATCTGTTATCACTAAGCTGAAAGCCCGAAAAAGAAATTAGAGCGTAAGAGTGAATACGCATTGCGGCCACAGTTTGACAACAAACAAAAGCAAAACGCACAACAAACAACAACAACAGCAAAAAACAGCTAAATAATATATGAATATAATATATGATAAACGAAACAACAGCAAAGCTAAATATAAACATAAAAGTATCCGAAAACTCAAAGCTGAAAGCATAGTAACTTTCTGCGGTGTTGACGAAGTCCGAATACGCTACAAATGTATTTAAATTTGGCACTAAAATGACGGAGAAATATTGAATTAATTAGTTCTCTAACAACAACTAAAAGCAGAAACATTTAAGTTTATAAATTTCCACAAGTTTTAATTATTTTATGTAGCTGAAGTATTTTGAAATTAATTTATGAGCTATAATTATTTGTCAGTTTATTTTTGTTGACTACAAAGTTTGTCAGTCAATTTGCTTTGAGACTCTAAATAAACGCTTTTATAATTGATTTTATAAATAGCTCGACAACAGACTCACTTGAGAAATATAATGACATCATAACGTCATTCGTATAAAGTTCTATAGACACTTCGATAGAATCGGAAATGTCTGCTTCACTGCGTCAATAAATTAAACTACTCGCTGCTAGAGTATAGAAAATGTGCCAAAATTCGTATAGATATATAACAAATAGTCTCATGACATAGGGTATAAATTTGAAATTGCACGCTAAACGACTGCTGAATGCTCTACAAATATATGTTAATCAGCTAATTTACATCATGATTATTTTTGTAGTTTTAATAAGCTGTAATGAATTTAATTGACTGCGAGTAATTATTAACTTTGACATTCCATAAATATGTTCAACACAATTGACACCGCATGCGTGATTAATTAATGCAGAGTATTGACGTGACACGCGTTATACAATGCTGCGTTTAAATTTCCTTTTGGTATTTAGAGCCACAGGCGAAAGCATTTAAAATCAGTCAAGAAAAATAAACGACGACGTCAGCTGACTGAGCGACAACGCCTCCCAATCATTCACGCAGCCCCTCTTCCCCTTTCGCCCCTCTTCTACCCCTCTAGGGAAGTCTCCGGACGTTGGCAATCAGTGAAAGTTTCAGTTGTTCAGTTGTCTGTGTGTGTGTCCATCTTGACGCCTTTCCGGGCCCACAAATCGCGCTCTTAACTGACAATAGACATGTCCAAGCATTGCCTATGAGTATTTTTTTTTTTTTTTTTTTTTGGGCGCGTCGTATTTGTGTTTGTTGTGGGTGTGGCACTTGCCCCACTCAGCACTAAACTAATTGCTTTAATAGCCACAGAGACACGTAGAAAGAGAGAAAGGGAGATGGCTGAGTATCGAATGTCGCGCTTGAAACTGGGATTAGTTATTGTGTGCAGCTGCAGTTGCAAATTGGCTGAATGTCAAACAGTGCGCAAAACAATTGCCACATGCTGCCACACACAGCCATGCTGCCGCTCTGCCACTTGCTGCAACAACGAGCCAATAAATTGCAAATGAAATACAAGTAACAAGGATGACGTTGAATCGCTCGCTCTCTCTCTCGCTTCTTCTCTTGACCTCCCACGCTCTTCCTTGTTCACTCGCTCTCTTTCTCTGCTCTCCTTCTGGTCTATATATAACTGTATTTCTATTGGCATTCAGAACACAGCTGACATCAAAAACTGAGGCAACCTCGACGTTGCCGCCGCCTGCTGCCAGCCGCCTTATCAATCAAAGCGGCAACAAATAAACAACTGGTAACTTGCAATACTTGGCAAATTGGTACATTGACGTATTGATTGAGCCACTGCACTGGCTTTCAGCTTTGGCTTTGGCCGACTGGGCTGAATGTCAAGTTGCAGCATTGAAGCAACTTTGTCATCGTTATTCCTCACGTTGTTTTTTTATTGATTGACTGTCTGAGTGTGTGGCAAGTGTGTGTACATGTGTGAGTGTGTGTGTGTATATGTGCCGGTATCAGGCGCATAAGCGTCCTTAGCCTTAGCGCAAGTTGTATTTATTACGCATACGTCGCGTTGCCAATGACGACAACTGCAACAGCCCCAAAAGGATGCAAGAAAGCGTCACAGCATCAACAGCAGCAGCTGAACACATTTAGCTCTCGTCCTTGTCGCGAGTAATTTATAATATTTGTCAGCTATTCCCCATCTTCTTCCTTCCTTCCCTTTTCCTTTGGTTTTTCCGTTTTCCCTTTGAAAACTGTCAAATACTAAACAAAAACTCCAGCAACGTTTCCAGGGAAATCAAAGTCAACGGAGAGCGAAAAACAAAATAAAGCAAAATAATAATAAAACTGCAAAAAGGGAATAAAACGATATAAAACTAAACACGGGTGCGTCGCCAAGGCGCTGCGCGTGTCCTTGGCCACCATCCACCAGCACAACACAACAGAACTAAACACAACTAAACACAAGAGAACAGAACAGAACAGAACACAGCACTCAGCACAAAATTGGGCCAAATGAAAATATTACGTATATACCATGTTCAGTGTGTTTGCGTGTGACAATATTTTAATGGCATGGTTTGGGCAGCTCACTGAGTTTATGACCTGCCCCCAAATAACAGCAACAACAGCAGCAGCGAAATTAACAACAATAAGTTAACAACACGTGCGTTTATGTTGCGCAGCCAGCAGAGTAAAAGATAATAAAAGTTTTGCTCTTTGGCAATTAATTTAATATATGCTCGTTTATGCAAATACATGATATTAAATAAAATAAAATACAAAATGTCTTTTTAGCTTTATAGAGAGCAAAACATTTACATTTAAATGTGATCACATTTTATTATAAACTTCGATATCATTTAATTTTATTC
This sequence comes from Drosophila siamana, assembly GCA_035047445.1. Taxonomy (NCBI): domain Eukaryota; kingdom Metazoa; phylum Arthropoda; class Insecta; order Diptera; family Drosophilidae; genus Drosophila; species Drosophila siamana. The sequence continues at coordinate 50,917 of JAWNPP010000103.1, read as the reverse complement.
AATATAAAATATTTATAGCATAATTTTCACAAATTCAAATACACAACTTAAGACAAAATTAAAAGTGTATTGAACTTTAAAAAGCTTAAACTGCTTACATTGATATATGATTTTTTTTAAAAAATTAACAAAAAAAAAAAAATTTTAAAAAAAAAAATTTTTATCTTCAATTAAAAATATTACAGACAACATAGTCATTAGTAAATATAATTGCATTTATTTTAATATTAAAGAATGGGTTTATATAAATGATAATATTATTATTATAATCATACAAATTTAAATACTCAACCTACCTAAAATTAAAAGCAACTTATTGGCAACTTTAAATACTCTCGCCAGAAAGTTGAAACAAAAAAACGTTTTCAACTTGGAATCACTTGGAAAAAGTGCCTTGAAAATGCAGTGAAAAATGTTTTCTCGTCTTTCAACCCAAAGCACGAAAAGTTCTTTCGCCTTGGCTCAGTTGAAATTTGCATTTATTAATTGCATTTGCTGGCGTCTCGCAAAAGTTTCTAGCCAACTTTTGAGCAGGGCACACGATGCAACAGGACGCAAGAACGGCCTGCTGGCAACTTCTGCAGCTTCTGCAGCTTCTGCGCCTGTCAAGTTTTGCCAGCGAGCCAGATTCTTAAGTCAGTTTTCTACGCTGTGAGCTCTGCGACAGTTATCGCCATATGCGCGACTATTAATTATGAGTGGGCAAATAACGAAGCCCAGAAGTTGGCTCGCATTGTGCCTAAAAATAAACAGCATTAAAAATAGATGCGGCAAAAACAAGCAAGGTAGCAAAACACAGACAAAGACATCGACACAGCGGGGTGGTGTTGTTGCTGAGGTCATGCTTATATAAGCCTGCTCCGATGACGTGACAGCCTCTTTACCACGCTCCCACCCTATCTGCCTCATCTGCAGAAGCCGCAGCAGCAGCCACAGCCTTGCGCGGCCAACGTCATCAACTCAGTATCCTTTTCCATTTTTCCTTCTATTTTTTTTTTGCGCTTGCACTCGCCTTGGCCTTCGCATTTTGCCCGTATTTTTAGCGAGTCCGCCCGCGCTTCCCTCCCCCTAGCACCCCCTTCGCCCGCCCGTCATTTCTGCCACCTGGCTGGCATTTAAATATGATTTTATAGCATCCCCCAAAGCGACGATGTCGCTCGTGGCTTTGTAAATCACTTGAAGCTGCTCAGTGCCGTCACCGTCGTCATGTTTGTGTGGCATGCGGCAAGCGGCAAGCGGCAGCGAACAATGCTGACACTCACACACATGTGAGGCCGTCGTCGCTATCTGTGCTTTCGCCTCTATGCGACTTTGTTGCGCCATAAACACGCATGCGATACATATTTTATGGCTTCAAATGAAATCTACAAGCGCAGCCCACAAATGGCACAGCTACACGTACTTGCCACGTCCATGTCCTCGTCCGCGTCCATGTGTGTAACTCTTCTCTCTGGCTACAGCGCTGTGCATTTGTCTAGCAACATTCGAAGTTTGCGCTTTGTTTCCGACCACCATTCATCAAACTGTGCACAATGCGAGCGCAAAGCGCGCTTGACAATTTATATTGCCTACTTTTGGGCGCAGTTTGTAAAGCAACGTTTTAAAGCCACTGATAACGGCAAACGCTGCATTTAAAAAAGACTTTAATTGAGTATAAATAATTAAAGCAGGTTAGGGCAGTTTAGTCCCATATAAAGTGGTATATAAAATAAATATAAAATTCAATAGATTTTTTATCACATTAATTACCAATAAACAACTAATGCACTTGGAAAGCGGCAAATAAATTGTAAAATGTTAGTAAATGACGCAGACAAAAAGTTTGGAACTTGTTCAATTATTGATAACATAATGAATATGCATTTAATTTTTGACTTTTATTATTTATGACTATATGTCACATAAATACTGGACACGTTAAGCAATTGAGGGTTTTCGTAATATTTATTTTTTCTTTCACAAATTCTTATTCCTTTATTTATGTATATTATAGTCTTTCAAATGAGGAGAAATAACCTCCTGTGTGTAGTGTTGTTGTTGTATGAAATGTGTCTTATTAAGCCATTACATGAATACACAAGCGTCTACGTAACAGCTGCCACCAAATGGGGCAACATTTGTTTCAATTCCGTTCGCATTTCACTCTGACTGAATTATTAAGCTGGCGTCGCAATCGCTCGCGTCGCTGTCGCCACGCGTCGCAATCAAAATCTCATCAACCTCAAGACTTTTTCTCTCCTCAGCAGCAGCAACAACAATAGCAACATAAATTGTATTATTCATAATTAATCATAAAAAGATTCACGTGCTTATTGATTTTTTTGTTTTATTAACACACACACACACACACACACACAGAAAGAAAACCTCACATATTTGTTGTTGATAAGTTCGCTGAACTCATTTCTCAATTGTCCCCCAAACGGGGGCGAGGGTGGGGTTTGGCTGTGCCCCAACCTTGTGCCTCATTATGTGGCACAAATCGACGCTACGGTTAAGTTGCCAGCAATAACAGTTATTCCACTGTAATTGCCAGTTCCAGGCCCAAGTCAGAGACTCAGCGACCAGCTAGCTCCCAGTCCAGCTGGCGACTTGATGGCGGCGCCATGAAACCATTTGCACAAATGACGTTTTCCGCACCCCATCCCCCTTCCTCGCCCCACTGTCCTCAGCCACGCCTCCGCCATCAACTGCACGCGCTTACGCAATGATTGACAGCAACAGCACAATGAGAGTGAGACTGGGAGACTAAGAGGAAGAGGAGAGAGAAAAGTGGCGACTGCAATTCATTGTTATTTATCACCTGTCGGCTGCCAAAGCTTTGCGACATTAGCATTAATTAAATTACAAAGTCAGACGACTGACAAACCTGTTACAGTCACTGTTACCACATTGACCCTTGCCACTCCCTGCCCCCTACCTTGTGTCTCACCTTAGATTGCAGTCATCCTCCACATCTCCCGCTGACTCGGTCTCTAATGGCATTTGATAATGTTTTCCGGCTTTTGTTTGCGTCCGTCTGGCTGCAAATGGTGGCAAATAGCGCAATGACGTCGCCAGTGATGCTGATGAATCAAGCTCATCAAGGGCTGCTTCATCGTTGATCGATGGCGAAAAGCACTAAGCATCAATAACGCAACTCAAACAGACAGAGAGCGACAAAAGGTGCACAGTTTGACAGTCGTAGTTAGACAAGCGCTGACTAACAGTCGCAGTTAGAAAAGCGCTGCGTGAAAGTTGACATCTCTTGCTAAAAACAAATTAAATGTTCAGCAAACAGCACCGAAAGTGACAACAAATTTGCATAGATGAGTAAGTGGGCTTTAAACTTCAGCTAGACACGTTTTTAACACTACAAAATAATAATAATAATAACACTACTAATAATAATAAATCAACTATATATAAATATAATTATTATCATTCGTAAAATGATTTATTTGCAATTTAAATATTAATTATTTTGCAGTGATTCAACACTGAAAGTTGCTATATAAATATATAATATAATTTTTGAATTTGTTTTTATAAATATTATTAACATATAATTATATTATTTAATAGCGTTCTTATCGATTGAATGAATTTTCTCATTTTTTTATTTTATTTTTCTGTTAATCAATAAATAAATATGCAAATAATTTTAAAACAATTATTTTATTCTTTTTGCATTGCATTTAAAAAATGTTGCTTCTATTTTTAGAGTATCAATAGTACCATGAACTTCAGGAAATTTTTCTTTTTTTATAAATTGAACTGTTGAATAATTGACCAAATGAATCAATTTATGGTGGCAATTCAAATATGCGAGTGCTCATAATTTGAGCATAAATAGCTGTTGTAATTGTGCCATTAAGACAACTTTAAATGCAAATTAGAAACAATTGCAGCAACATTTCAATTTCAGTTGCAGCTAATTGCAGTTTGACAGTCATTTGCCCACAGCAATTGTTATGCAGTCAATGTCACTTGAGCCTGTCACTGCGATGGCTCTCAAACTGCGTCAAGTGCACAATCCAAAGTGGGTCAGCAACGGCAGCAGCTGCTGCAGCTGTTGATGGTGGTGCAACTAACGGGCGATGGTTGTGGGTGTATATGGCAGAGACAAAAAGCTAAAGTGCCACTGGCAGGACGAAAGGATAAGCACGCTTATGTAAAGCATTTATGCAGCTAAAAGGCTTTTGTCGCCTGGCCACGTATTAATTTATTGAAGCCCATTTATCGATTGTTCTTGATTTATAAATAAATAATTTCTGCTATTATTTTTACAGATGCGCACAATTAGCTTAAACTGAAGAGCAGCTAGAGCAAAAAAAAACAACACCAAAAAATAACAACAGCAACAAACAACAGCCAGAATTTACAAGCAAAAGGATAATCACAATCACAACGCAGCGAAAAAAAAAACAAAAACAAATAAAAAACAAAAACAGATTAATAAACAATTTAGTCAAATATTTTTAACTTAAAACGTAGCACATCAAAAGCCTTACGAATATATTTCAAAAACAACATATAAATATTTGATATATTGTGCTGTGCTCGAATTATATTTATATGATTAAATAAAGACACTAGAAAAGCAAGCATAAGAGCAAAGTTCGCGTCGTAAATCCTTAAATAGTAACTACAATTTAACGTAAAATTGATAACTTAAAACTAAATAATTGTAATCATTATTCTTCCACTTCAAAGTTCGAAATGTGTAATTTTTAAATTTCAAAAACAAGCAAAGAACCTAACTTAGTCAACAAATTTAGAAGCAACAACAATATACACAAATATATAGACGATATATTGCAGATATATATATATATATATAGAATTATATTCAACACTTTTTAGTAGCATTAATGCGAGCATAACGAACGTTTAAAGATATTAACAAAATTTTATTAAAATTTAGCAAGAAGCGTTGTGAATTTAATACCAAAAAAACAAATACTAAAACTAAAACTTAAACTTAAATTTAAACGTAAACTTAAATCGAAACTAAAACCATGAACTAAATGAAATTGTCTATTAGTAGTTTTTAAAGGTAAACCATTTTAAACGAAAGTTTTAAACGAGCTTCTAACACATGCGACTTGGCAAAACAAATAGCAAACATTATCCTTAACCTTAACCGCAGCCCCCAAACGCAACAACAACAACAGCACCGAGAACAAAAACAAAACAGCAGCTACAATCGAATTGCAGGTCTTGGCTCCACGCCAGCCTAAAAGGAGGCAACACAAATTTATACAAATTTGGCTAGCTCAAGGTTCTGCTAGCGCGACGGTGACGGCGACGGCAACGGCGACTGCGACGACCTTCGCGTGTGCAGCTGCCTATTGCACAATAGAGGGCGCCACACTAGCATACACGCTAAACTCACACACAGAAAGAAACAAACAAACATACACACAAACACACACACACAATCACAGCACATTACACTGAGCGCAGGGCGTCATGACCGGAAGTGAGGTGCGACTGAGCCTGTCGGCCTTTGCATAACCTTAAGCCTGAGCGCTTTCACTTGCAGTGGCCACAAAAATGCAGGAAATGAGCTACCTGCAGGATAATTCCAAATTGGAGGCCCTCACCAAAGCCGTACTCATCTCCATACTGGGCGTAGCCATTGTGCTATCGAACCTGCTGATCATAGCCACCTATGCTAACTTTAAAGGTAAATTTATGATTTATTTGATAGTAAAGCAAAGCTTTTAAATTGAGTGAGTACACAAGCCTAAGCATGTAACTCCTCAACCAGTGCTTATATTAAAGACTTGAACCAGTTGAAGATTTTAAACGCATTTGAACGTTAACTAAGTCACGAACCAGATTAAATAATTGTTAAAACAAACTTACCATCCACACAGGCCCCACAGAGGTGATCAACTACTATCTGCTGTCGCTGGCAATTGCTGACTTGCTATGCGGCCTGCTCGTGGTGCCCTTCTCCGTGTATCCCGCCCTGACTGGCGAATGGATGTACGGCGACATCGTCTGCCGCTTCACCGGCTACCTGGAGGTCACACTGTGGGCTGTCTCCGTCTACACCTTCATGTGGATCTCGGTGGATCGCTATTTGGCCGTGCGCAAGCCGTTGCGCTATGAAACGGTGCAGACGAAGACACGGTAAGCAAAACGACGAATTTATAGATGAACTGAGTTAATGTTGCAACGTTCTGTGGCAGCTGCCAATGCTGGATGGTCTTCACGTGGATATCGGCGGCATTACTGTGCTGTCCTCCCATACTGGGCTACTCGCAGCCGATTGAGAACAATGTGACGCACATCTGCATGCTGGACTGGGGCAATATGGCGGCGTATAGCGCCACATTGGCGATATTAGTATTAGGTCCCAGCCTCATATCGATTGTACACAACTACGGCTACATATTTGTGATGATGCGCAAAATTAGGTCCGGCGAGCCCATACATGATAAAGAATATGCAACTGCATTGGCTGAAAATTTATCGAACCCTAGTCATATGATGTCATTCGCATTAGTCTTTGCATTCTGGATGTCCTGGCTGCCATGGATATTGTTGCGTCTCTATGAGGTGGTCACGGGCGAGGTTATCCAAAGTACTCTTATCAATTTCGCAGTCGTTTGGATTGGTATATTGAATTCATTTTGGAAAATTCTGATCATGACCGGTATGTCGCCGCAATTTCGCATTGCGCTGAGAGTATTTTGCTTAACAATTTGCTGTAAGACTAAGGGCAGATTGCAAGCGGAGCTAATCGGGTTGGACCCAGATGACTAGAGCCGTTAAATTTTCAAGTATAAATTGGTTGTAAATCGCATCTTGTGTCATTTGAGCAAACCAAACTAGAAAACAAACCTAGCGAAAAATGCTAGCAAAAAAAAAAAGAAAAGAGAAAAGTTAAAGAAAAACCATAATACAATATGCCCAATAATAACTGAACCGTACTTGCCCCTTGGCCACATAGTTGCATATTTATGGACCGCCCTGGGCGATGCGCACCGAACAAAATACTCTCCACCACCAACCTAAAACTGCAAACTCCACTAATACAACCATCCAAACATCCAACATCTCCAACACCACCACCACCACAACAACAACACCAACAACAACTCCAACAATAACAGCAAATTCAACAACTACTAAAACAACAACATCTGCGAAACCAACACACTGACAAGTTGAAAGACATATTCATTATAATAGTTAATAAGCTAAACGAAAACGAAACAAAAACCAAAAAAACATTTGGTAAGAGTTTTTATTATTAATTAATTAATTAATTAATATTATTGTGTATTTATGAGCTTACAACGTACAGTATATGTTCGTATATAGCGTGTATGTATGTATACATATCCAGCTATATACCCATATTACTTATGTCTAACACACGCCTAGTCTACAACATACCAGAGATATCATGGAATTTAATTTCCCCCTCCACCTTTCTCACTTAATGGCTACATTTCCGATTCCGTTGGCATTTAAATCTTGCGTTTATCTTTATCGATATTGTTATCGTTATCATTATTGTTATATTGTTTCGGTTAACAGTGCACTGTTAACCAGCTGTTGTTATCATCTCTTGCGAAGCTACACTAGCTTGACAACTAAAAACACATATGCAAAGTTTAGCGCTTGGCGCGTGTAAAGTTTTTTCAAAAGTCCATATTAACTACGAGTACTAGCATACTATATATATTTATAGAATTTAGCAAATTAAATATTGTGTAGAGATTTATCAAATAAATTGCCAAACAAAAAAAATAAATAAAGACCGAAGAACGTAGATAGATGATTCGATAAGCAGATCAGCTTTCTAAAAGTCGAGTTCAACATTTTTCCAATCTTTGCACGCTTCAAGAACATCAAGAAATCAACAACAACAAGAACAACAAAACCAACAATATAACCAGCGTCTATCCCTTCTATCCGTTTTTCCAACTCAACAGAACTTAGTTAAATTAATCCTGTACAAGAGTGTAGCTCAAAAGTCGAAAACAAAAAGCAAATGCAAAATATACTTGACACATTTCCAGTAGGTTTTAGCGCAAAAACTAAGCTAAATATAAATAATAATATATACTTACATAAGTACGACTACAATAACATGTATGTACAAGTAGCAAAAAACGAGCAAGATAGAAGTTGAAGAATTGCATACAAATCGTAATATATATACATACATAGTTTAATGTACGATAATTTAGTGTTAGTCAACAACAAGTTTAATAGTTTAATTCGTATCATGAATTATGTATACATAGATTATAAATTAATTGTTTATAATTTCACCGCAACGACGACGACAATGATGAACATGAGCGCAATGTTGTCCAGGTTTTCAACAGACTGTTGCAATTTTGCCTAGTTCCCTTAGTGGGTTAAATTCAGTTTCCCCGATCTGGACAGAGTTGTGCTCATGTGCTCATGTGGTTTGTTTGTTGTTAAATATATTGTTATCGCATATATTATCCACAAACAGGCCAACAAAAGCATTGTGTATATTGTTTCATCATTGTACATTGATTTCAACATTTCAATTAATTTTATAAAAATGTTATCGATTTGATATGTAAGCAAAATTGTAAGAACGTGTTAAAAATTATATAATTATTAAAATGAAAGCAGTAAATTATGTACATGGAAAGTTACAAAATTTGTGTTTAATTGCTGTCAATTTCGAATTTTAATCGTTAGCCGCCAATTGGGTTGGAATAAATACTAGAAATGGGAATACATGTTCTGTTATTAACTTAACAGCAATATCTAGAGTGACCGACTGTTTACTGCACAAGTGCAGTATTTTTCTAAAACACAATTTGCGGGCAGTCTAGCCTTGTGTTATTGTTTTGACAAACATCGAATGACTTTGTCTTCTTTAATATTCTTAAATGGAACGCCGCAACAATGATCCGGGCGCTGTGCAATATGGCAATTTCATGAATTATTATCAATTTAATTCAGCTGCTGAGCGTGTCAAGCTGTTGCCATCAAGAGAAATTTGGCAGCCCAAACAGAGCGACACGAAGTCAGACAATATGCCCTACTTGGTGCTGGATGTTGGCTGCAATTGTGGCGACTTCACACAGCTATTGCAACAGTTTCTTGAGGAACAGCTACAGCGTCCAGTGCATGTGCTTGGCGTGGATATTGACCAGCGGCTTATCGAAAGGGCGAAAGCGGCGAACACGTGCTTCGACAAGATTACCTATTTTACCGCGGATGTTCTGAATGTGGATAAATTTGACACACCTGTGGAGACATTTCTTAAGCAGCATGGCCGTCAAAAGTTCGATGCTATCTGCTGCTACTCGATTACCATGTGGATTCATCTAAATCATCACGACAGTGGCCTGCAATTATTTTTGCGGAAACTATCGCAAATAGCCGAACTTTTTGTGGTGGAACCGCAGCCTTGGAAATGCTATCAAACCGCCGAAAGGCGTTTAAAGAAAACTGGCGAGGTTTTCCCGCTATTCTTGCAACTTAAATGGCGTTCTGATGTGGAACAGCAAATTCAGCAATATCTAGAACAAAAACTGTGCCGCCGAAACGTATATGAATCGACGCCCACCAAGTGGCAGAGGAGAATTTGTTTTTTCAGATGAGATGAAATAGAATATGTTAAATATGTTAGAGCTAGTATTTAAGAATAAAGAATACTTGTCGAAAATTAAAAATCGAATTCAAATCGTTTGTATCGCAAAATTAACTAACAATCGACTATCGGCCGACCGCCACAATGAAGTGCAAACTCTTAAAAACACTGGACAACACGTTTTTGGTATATTTTAAATTCAGACAAATGAAAATAAATCTGACCATATTTTCTATTTTTAAGTGTGAATAAGATCAATGGGATGAGGAAACTCAAATGGGGAGCAATAATAGACGGCATCTAAATTTTTTTAATCAACAATAATTACGCGCATTATAAAGCAATATACCAATTTACATGAAACCATTATTGGTTTGGTTGGTTGGCTTTTATCAGGTTTTTTACATTTTGGTATATTTTATTAGCGTATACTTTCGAAATTCTGCTTGTGGTCACACTTCGTCACAGGTGTTAAATATAAGCAGTTCTCGGATAGCTATTTTATAAGAAACAATAAGTCTGAACTCAAGAAGAAAATTTATTCAATATCGCAAAAGCATCGATGTGTGCTACAAAAAATCGATGTTTTCAAAAATTTTCAAAAACATCGATGCATCGATAATGCCATCGATGGTTCTCCACCTCTACGCAAAAGTGAGTTAATAACAAACTAATAAATAATAACAAATTAAAAGAAATATACTCGCCGGGACTCAGTGGACACAAGAACTTGAAAGTACTACGAAAATTGCGTCTTACGAATATTGTGCAAAAAAAAACAACGCAATAAGCAGCGTAACTAAAACAACAATGTGTGAGAAAGGCGAAGAGTTAGTCGACGCAGCAGCAACGGCGGCGGCGATGACAGCGGCAGACAAATGAAACTTGTTCTGCTTGTTTGTGTTCTATTCGCTTCGTTACTTCAATTAATTAGCCAAACTACATACATACTAGCATTGGAATTAATTTATTTATGTATGTGCTCGATGTTTGCAAAAATCCTGAGCACATGTGTTTGTATTACAAACTTACATATGTAAATGTGTGTTTGCCACAACCAATTGGCCTTCTGTCACTTGTTGTGTTTGCCCCCTTTAAAAGGCCCGATTGTCACGCAAACTTCTTTTTGCGCCTCAAAAAAAAAAAGCAGACAGCAGCAAGTGAAGACAAGACGCACAATTAATTGCAGCTGTTTCCACTCCACCATAAAGAATATAAAATAGAATGCTTCCTTTCATCGCTGCTCTATCGGCTGTGCTGTCTACCGTCTATTCCACACCCCCGCCCCCTCGCAGACATCAACAGTCGTGCTTAAAGTTTTGTTGCCAGCTGTTTTGGCATCCACAAATACCAAATGTGGTCGCCATGTTACACACATCAAGGGGAGGAACTTTGCAAATCCAAAATTGGTTCTTAGTGTGGATGCTGACCTGTTGTGATTGCTGTTGCTTTTGTTGTGTTTAGCTGTGTGTATTTGGCTAGCCAGCTGTTGAGTCTGTGTGGATCCTGTTTAACGCCACACTCACCTACACACATGTGTGAGTCTGTGTGTGTGTGTGCAGCAGGCCTCTGTGTGCGTGAGTCTGTGTCGTATCCGTGTGTATAACAACGTCATTTGCTTTGGCTTCGTTTCTGACATTTAACGAAATACATACAAATGTATGTACGACTGTGTGTGTGTCCTGCAAAATGTCTACCCTCCTGAACGGTGGTATATGTAAAATATAAACGACTACAAGTTGATCTTATTGTGACTGCATATTTATGCCAACTGATTTGCATTCACAATAAGCATTACAAACATTAAATTCTGGTTTTCAGGCACATAATTAATAATCCCTCTTCAATACTGTAAAAGTGTGTGTGTATGTTTCGTTCATTCGTCGCATCCCTTGTCACATACGAACAGACGCCACACAGCTGTAATTGTTGTTGTTTTTATTAGCGCCTAGCAATCCTCCGCCATACAAACACGCACACACACACACACACTCTAACAGCAATACACAGGCAACGACAGCGACAGAGCGAGGGTTCGTGTGGACTCCATTTGGCTTCGCTTCGCTTGGGCACTTGAATCGTCTGTCGTCGTCTGCTTTTCAGTCAGTACCTTCGTGCAGCGCATAACGCGCGGTGTGTGCGTGTGCGAGTCTCGTGTGTGTGTGTGTCCGCTTGTGGCTCTCACGCAGAGTTGCGTTTCTTATTTGCCGCCCGCTCACATTAATTGTTAGTATAATAAAATAAATCTAAACATACCTATAACGAAATAAGTCGCAATTAATTATGCACAATTTTTAGTTATACAAAGAAAACAAACAGCGTTGCTAACGTGTCTTCTTCTTCTCGTTCTTCTTAAATCTCCTTTACAGTTTTGCAATATGTTGGCGCAGGTTCACCGAAAAGTATGCGATGCAAATACATATGTTTAAAAATATCAAAATGCTATAAATATATGAAAACTCCAATATGCAAGAAAATGTTAAACGAGAGTATGCGAGTGTTGTGACTGTGTATGTGTGTGTGTGACGATGTGTATGTGTTGAAATGTGAAAAAGTGAAAAACCAAAGTGAAAAGCAAAGAAGTAAAACAAATGTGCGCGCATTTTGTGTCTGTATATGTGTATGACTGAGAGTCACGCACACAAATTAAATGAAATCCAAGCAATCCCATTTCTTCCCTAGCTCCCTCCCTACCTCCATAACCTTACCTAACTTCACCTCCCCCTGCTGCAGTATGTCTGGCAGCGCTGTTGCTTTTTGGATTTCATTTGACGTCTCTTTTTTTTTGGTTTTGCTTTCTGCAATAACAAACAGCCCACAGACACAGTGCAAAAGGAAACGCAAAAACAAAAACAAATTGCAAACAACAACGGTGGTCACAGGATTTTTGCTGTTGTGATGTTGCGCAGTAAAAGTAAAATGTCAAATTATAATGCTAAAATCCCGTTTCCTCTCTTCCCATTCTTTTTGTGTTTTGCAGCCAACGCGTCTCAACGTCTAAGCGATTTGCCTAAAACAAAAAAATATGCATTTTATTAAAACTCTTAATATAAAAAACTAAGCAAAAAAATAAAAATAAAATTCACTTAAAAAACAAACACAATGTGAGAATGTGTAATGTGAAAATTTAGCAGTTAAGCGCGAATTGTATGTATTATTTAAATTTTCGTTCGATAAGTTTAAATCAAAAAAAAAAAACCAAAAATTAAAAAACACAAAAAAAAACGAAAAACAGAAAGCGAAAAATTCTTGAAAAAAAAACGTTAAAAGAAAGCAACTAAAAAATTAAAACAAAACGCAATTCGAAACGAAAACAGACAATACAGCGAGCGAACAACAGAAGCAGCAGCAGCAGGACCAAAAGAAGTGCAGGCGAGAGCGGAAGAGCACTATACATCCAAATAAGTGAGTGAGCGAGCGAGCAACGAGGCAAAGTACACTTTCTTCGTGGTGCTATTGCGAGTGTGTGTGAAGGTGAAAAAGAAAAATGTCAACGTTCTTGAACAATTTCTTCCCGGCAGGTAAGTGTCACAAAGCAAAACAAAAACAAATACAAAAACCAGCAAAACACATACACAAAAATCAAATGCAAATACAAATACAAATAGAAAACCCAGAAACACAAACACAAAACAAATACAAAAACAGAATGAAAGACAGTGCGACACCTCGGGCCTTTATAATTGAAAGTCACCTTTGGCATATTTCATACTCGTTTGCTAGTTGCTGTTCTTCCTTCATTCTATTATTGCGGTTTCTCGTTATACCCTCTACCCCACCAAAGGGTGGCAGGGTGTTATAACCTTATAATAATTCATATTTGCTAGCGTAACAGCATGTCTGTGATTAGATCATGAATATTTACATCTGTTAGTGAGAAGTTATTTCTGTTTGTACAGTTGGGTGTGTGTTGTAATGTGATGTTTTAGGAAAACTACTAAGTAGTTAATACAGGAGAATTATAAAAAAAGTAAGTTACGAAAATGTCACAACTTATCTTATATTTCTTATATATTGTTTTAATCGGGTTTTCCTTTGCGTAGTATAACAACTAAATAAAGGAAGCATACTACCTTTGTTCCCACTAATATGTTTAATTTATTTTGTATTTAGTTCACAAGTCCGTCTTTCTTTTTGGTTTACAGAAATACTTATTTTTAACGACAATAGTTTCCAAATTAGCAGACAATACTCTTCTCGGTCTCACTCAGCTGAAGTTTGTTAAAAAAAATGTTTAATTGTTATTTAACTTATATGTATATATATCATCAAAATGGATAAATTTCACTTCATTTTATATTTACTTAGATCGATTTTAGTCGTGCTCTATAAGTATATTTTATGTGTGTTACCATATATAAACTATTTTTAATTAGGTGTTTATCTATGCTCCACACATTTTTGACATTAATAGTTAACCTGAAAGTATTGAAATCTGGTTCACGAGTATCTCTGCTTCGAACCGACTCAATTTTGCTTTTCCACTTTGTTTTCGATGTCTTCTTGCCGCCTTTTAATATAGTTACGCGATGTTTGGAAATTGAATCTTCTTTTTCAACCCGAAGCGCAGCGCGTGATTATTGGCAATTACTTGCAGCCGTGACCATGGAATGGAATGGATCACAGAGTAAAGAGCAGCGAGGATAAATGCGACATCTAAATGCTGAGAATCAGAGGGAGAGAGAGGAAACCGGGAACTGTAATCAATCTACCCCTGTGCTGTAATTATAGAATTACATGCAGGTCATAGAGAGCAGAGAGAGAGAGAGAGAGATAGAGAGTAGCTCAGCCACTGCAATTGTTGAGATCACAACCCCTAAAAATTTGGAAGGGGGCTTCGATCCACTGCGAACGAGTTCCACTTGTTTTTCCATTGTGATTTGATTTGCCCTGGACTTACCTGTGCCAGAGAAAAGCCACTTCCTCTGCCCTTTTGCTGAAGACGAAAACAACGAAAAAGAAAACCAGTTCCTGGCCTGGTCAGCAGCCAGCATTAAACGGCAACGCCAATGGCAGCTGACGGAAATACAATGACTTGGAGAGTTGCGACTTCTGGTTCTCTCTCTTTCTCTTGCTCTATCTCTCTCTCTCTCTCTCTCTCTCTCTTTCGCTTTGGCTTTTTTGCTTTTGCTTGGTAGGTGCATTGGGTTACCTGTTGATGGGTCTTTGTTATTCTGGCTGCTTGTTGTAGCGTAGCTGTTCTCTTGTTGTGTTTATTTCTGTTGTTCGCTGTTTGCTGTTTCGTATCGGATGCAATTTGAAACTGGTTTCTTGGCCTTAACTCAGTTGCCAGCAGTTGGCAGTTGGATTTTCTTCAGTCGAGCAACTTTGGTTTTTAGCCAAAAAACTGCAACAGCCACCGCAGCACACTCACACGCCTATTTACACCTACACAATTGCACCTTCCTTCCTGTTACCAGTTTTGTTTAATGCAAATGCATTTTTTCTTTCCTTTGTTGCTGAACTCGTTTCTTTTTGTTTTGCACACATTTTATCAGCAAATTTTATTATCAACGGAATACAGTTAACTTTGACTCTGGCGTCCATTTGAATTATCAGTTTTTATAATTTCCGGAAATCTCAATTAAAGCCCCCAAAAATGCAGTAATTGATCATTTATTTGATTAATTGTCTTTCGAAGCGAAGCTCATTTTGTTTGGAAATTTTTCAATTTAAGTGGAAATCTTATCTTTTTATATATCTGTGGGAATTTTGGTGCTTGCCCATGAAATGCTAAAAGGAAATGTGCTTCCCCTATAATGTGATAATGGAGTAGAACAATCTCTTGTGAAATGCTTTCAAATGTTTATAAACAAATTAGAAATTCCAATTTCTCAATAATTAAACTGAGAGTGTAATCTTATCTTCAGTAGAGAATAAAAGGTTTTTTTTTTATATTTATTATTTTATTAAGTGTAGAATCTGTACAGCAAAATTATAGTACCTTAACAACACATGTATGGAAAATGAAAAAGAAACCAAACCTCATCACAATTATGAGGACTTCACATATGAGTAACAGCCTTATTGGCGCCTGATTGTTTTCGCAAAGCCTTGCCGTTTGAGCCGCCTTAAAGGCCTTGCTGGAAGTAACTTCCTGGCTAGTAGGCTGCGATGTCTTAAAATCTTGCCATTATAACGGCTGGTATGCCTCAAAATCTGCTCTTCTACCGTATACAGCTTCAAATCTCTGTGGAGAGTAGTGCCCCGCACGTACCAGGGACAGTTCGTTATATTTCTTAGTATTCGGTTCCGCAGCACCTGAATCCGTTCATAATTTGATTTGGCTGCGATCCCCCAAATCTGGATTCCGTAGAGCCAAATTGGCACGATGCAATACGCATATACCGCCTTTTTACATCTAAGTGGCAAGGTGCTCCGTCTATGAGTAAGCCAACGCAGTTGCTGTACCCTTAAGTTACACTTCTTACACGTGGCTTTTAAATGTGGCCCAAAGGTAAGTCAGAATAAAAGGTAAAAGGAATTCAAAAAACTAATGAAGAAGAATGTGAGGAAATGTTGATCAACTCGACTTAATCGACTAACTTTGTGTTTAACATACATACTTCTGTTATGTTACAATTGTTTCCCTCTTAAGTTTGATAATAGTGAGGTTATGTAAGTAGCATATGTTAACAGCTATAATTAGGTATTTAATATACAATTATTTTAAATTATATATGCATTACAAAATTACGTTCAACATTAGCACAAACCAAAACACATCTCAAGTGGAACACATTGAATGTTTGTGCGCTTATCTTTCCGACGCTTCCTCTTTCTTACTCGCCCTTGCTCGATTCATTTGTCCGGTGTCGCGCTCTCGCCGTGTTTGTTATTGTTGCAGCTGTTTTTGTTGCTGGTGACATTCTTGAAGCGTTGCTGCAAAGTATGCAACACATTCCTGCTCGCAAATTTTGTACGCACGCGTTTTGCATATTCTGTTGTTGTTTCGCTGTTTCGCTATTTTGTTTTGTTTTTGCCATCTGTTATCAGCGTCGTAATGACATTAACATTGCGACTTGGCCTGAGGCTATTTGCCTTTGCCGCCTCCGTCTGTCTCTCTTTGTCTCTGTCTTTTCCGTTATTCGCTTGTGTCTGTTTCCTTTGGCTGGCTATTTAAATTCACATTCGCTTTCGCTTCGCCAAAGTGGCTGCTGCCCTTGGGCCACGCATTACTCATACGCACATTTGCCAAATTCGGCTCGGCTCTGTGCCATCTATTATTGGGCCACTCTTTAAAGTGTGTTTGCGTCTCTGTGTCTGTGTGGGTCATAAAGCAATTTGACTGCGTGCGTGCGAACGAGCAACCGAATGGAACATTGGCCTGTTTTATTGCCATTAGCGGTGTCATTATCTATTGCCTGCTGCGCTTTCTCCCTTCGGGCCCCACTTGAACTCTTGTTAGATTTGTGACCGTGATTTGGGGGCGTCCTTTTGTTTCCTTTCTTTGCCAACGGGTCCCAGTTGGCCCAGTCCCCGAACAAGGCCATAATTCACATTGTGGCGTTTAAAGCATTGTTGCCGAAAAGCCCATTAAATATTTATACATAATGAGCGTGATAATCGAAACATTTAAACACACTCTTAAACGAACGCTATCTGCACCCATCGATTACTTTTTACATTTTTCTATTCGAATTTGTGAGCGCGATTACATCCAAATGTGTAGACGGCACAATTAAATTCATGGAAAGCATGTTCGATACAAATCTGTTGTGATCATAACAATAATTCTTTTGTCAACTTTCATTAAATTGCGATTTATCGCATACCATATTTGCCTCTCACTCGCTCGCACACGCTGTTGACCTTGTTCATTTGAGAGATATGCTCTTTGAACTGGTTCAAACTGCAGCGTCATGCTCACATCTCTAACATATTCGACAGTTGGACAAGCACTGCTCGTGCTGCTCAAACTGTATTATCAGCGGCGTTCAGCCGGGTTTTGCTTTTATTTTGTGTGGTGTGTGTTTGCTTTTGCACTGTGGCTGTGTCTTTCTTGCTTTTATAATTTGTGTTGGTTCGCTGTTGTTGTTTTTTTATTTTTATTTTGTGTGTGTGTTTCTTCTTCAACGGCGCTGCTCACCTTTTGCGTTAGTCACTCTTTGGCAACGAACGTTACCACACGGCGCGGCAAACGAGAGCTCAACATACCCGCAACGTGAGTGTTCAAATCTCTGTATGTGTGTTTGTGTGTGCCTGTTGTTGTTGCAAAACTAAACAAATTATCATATGCGTGAGCGTTTTGTGTTTTTGTTTTGTGTTTATCGAATCAGTCGCGTGTGATTCTGGCTAACCGATTTATAATAAGAGAGCAAAGTGAACAAGAGAGCGTAAGAGATACGCCGAGAGAGTGTAAAGAGAGAGAGAGAGTGAGAGCGGGCATGTAATCCATGATTATGATGCTGTTATGCGGCCCCCAACAAGGTAAATGCGTAAGTTCACGCATCGCCGTTGACGTTGCTGTCGACGTCGACAGCGGCAGCAGCAGCAGCAGCAGCGAATGAGCAAAAAGACATCAATCAAAATGAAATTGAGCGGACGTCGACCGTTGCGTTGCTGCCATTTCTGTTGCTGTTGCTCTTGTTGTTGCTGCTTCTGTTTCAGTTTCTGTTTTCTGCCAACGCAGCGGAAGAAGAAGCAGTAGCAGCAGCGACAGCGCACAGAATAAACAGACTCAGCAAGTGAAAGAAGGGCAGGCGACACTGCGAGACAAAGATGGAACATTTACTCTGCTCTCAATACGCGCTAACGGTTGTTCAGCGGGGTATTCACGGACACTGTAAAACCCAAATATGTATAACAAACAGATGGAAGATAAAATAGTAACAATTAAAATATAAATGCTTGATAAGTGTTTCGTTAAAGTTGTCTACTGGGTAACTGATAGTCGCGCATACTCTCGCGTGCTGCTTTCTTATGCGTGCTGTTTGCTCTTTTTCCGCTCTCCAGTCGGCATATCATTTTGCGGCTCGCTGGCCATTTGTGCTTCCGCTGTCAACCTCCTCCTCGCGCCCGCTCTTTGCTCTCTCTGTCTCACTCGCTCTTGTCGCACACCACGCCCCCCTCTCACTACTGTACGCCGCCAACGCATCGCTTTCTTTTGTCGCCTGCTTTGACCGCATTTCGAAACACAAAATTCAATTTTATTTCGAACTTTTCGAGTTGCTGAAATCACATTCAGTAGGCTTAGGTTAGGCCTAGTTTGTTGCTGCATACTTTATACACACACGCACACATGGATTTTCGCAATTGTTTTTGTTGTTGCGCATGCGCGCCGCGTGCTTTAGCTTTTAGCTGAGCTTAAAAGCGCCCATTCGCTCATTAACCCATTGGCGCCCTCAATATGTTAGTGTGTGTATGTGTGTGTTCGGCATTTGCACAGCTGTTCACAGCTGAATTGGGTCAAAACTGTTGCTGCCTGCGCTGCTGCTGTCAACGCAGCAACAGCAACAACAATAACAACTACAATTACAACAACAACCCACCAAACTTGTCTTTGGTCACGTTGGCGCCTTACGACAGCGCGAGACAGAGACAGCAGCAGCCACTGCGCGTCTCACTGCGAGCGAGCGAAAGAGCTGTCAATATCATGCACAGAGATCACACCATACTATATACACACATACATATAAATATATAGTATACAATATAGCCATAAAGAATGGAAACCGTTCTTTGGCCAACTTTTTGTGGGACCGAGAACAAAAGACGCGACAATTGCAAAACATCCGAACGTCTTATGTTAATATTGTAGTGCAACGTGAGCATAAATTCAATACAACAAAAGACAAAAAGTTAAAAATCAGTTGTGGTAGTAATAATATTTAACAACAATTTGTGGTGCTTCACTGTATTCAAATTAATATATTTACGGCACAGTTAAACAACATGCGAAAGCATTTTGGTTGTTGATTGATTTCAATAATTGATTAGCATGCTTATAATAAACAACTACCAGAGTTAGTTGCTGTTGGCAGACTAATGGATATCCTCTAAAGATAGGTGCCAAATTGACGGCCAAAGCAGTAAAATAAATTAAGTCAATAGTCTCAAGACAACTCTATATTTGTAGCTTTTTACAGGGTATACACACAATTGAATTTGTGGTTTTTAATATAGTATTCTATTCTAATTTGGAAAAAACCCCATGGTCAGTGGCACTCGTTAAGTTTCCATTTGATTAACTCGCAAATATCGAAGGCAATTAATCAGCGTTAAAGCTAAAGCTCTCGAACTTGAAAGCTCTCAATCAGCTGATCCGCTTGAATCACTTTGTTTCTTCGTTCCGACAGATACAAGGCACATAAGCAAATATATGGATTGATAAGCCCTACATGGGCTCAAGGCTGATAACTGATAATAATCCCGCCTTGAATATAAACCTATAGCTATAGTTATAGTGTTAAAGCGATGACAGATTGTAAATTGTTGCACTGATAGCTTACGTAGCGCGACATGTGCTCTGCTCTTGCCCCTCGACCGTATGTCCATATAGGCAAAAGCTGGGCGTTTAATGTCTGATAACACCCGATGCCAATTTGCGGGACAATTTCGTTTGCATATTCGCAGAGATATTTTACTTGAGCTGCCGTGTAATGTGCAAGCGAATATTGAATAATATATGTATACTTGTACATGTGTGTACAGGGAAAACACACCCCAGAATGGGGTGCTAATGGCCAACAATAAGGCATATGAACGAAGCGATCGCGATCATGATCATGGCAAGGGGTCATTGCTTTTGCACTTTGAGTGCTGCTCAAACTGTGCCTAATTGCATTGCCAGCAACAACAACACTCGGCGAAATGTAAACAAAATAGCTGTAGTTGCTTGTTTACACATAGCACACACATGGACGCTCCCTCTGCAGTTTGAGAGTCACCGCTTTGATGCTCTCACTTAGCTCACTCTCTGGTACGCCTTGCGCTCTCGCGCGCTCTCTCTGTTCTAGATTGCCGCTCACCTCCGCTGCCTGCGCTCGTCTAGTCAGTCGACTGTGCGCTGTGCTGTCGCGCAGTTCGTTTGCCACGATCGTTGCGTCGAAAGCTTCGCATAGCGTTTACATTTACATTTTACACAAACTAACACACTCACACACGTACACAGATAGTGGACAATATTTAACATCGAGCGCATCTATACAACGTGACATAACGACATAATATTGTGATTGCTTGGCTCAGCGCCATATGACCGCACACCCCCCTCTCCCCGCCACCTTTCGTAGTAAGCTGTACACTTAATTGAAGTGTGTGTTAACGTTTCTTTTTTGTTACGCTAGTGTGTGTGTGATGTTTTTATGAACGCGTTCGTGATCTTTGAAGCAAAACACAGCTGTCTGTTTTACCGCAAAAGCAGCAGCAACAGCAGCAGCAGCAACAACATTTACTATAGATAGTTGTTGTTTCTGCCGACGTCATGCCAACAAACCGCCAGTAGGAGTCAATTTATGTAAAGTGAAAACGTTGAGCAGATACACGAATATATCTGCATATACTGTATATGTGTATGTACAGTTTGTGAGCAAACGTAACTTGTTCATACCGGTTTTACATGCACTGGCCATGCTCAAGTAAGTTCTAAACAATCGCTCCCAAATGCTGAACACCTGACTGTGCACCTCTCAAACTGTGCAATGGCTTTATTATGATGATATTTATTTAAACATCTGTGTACGGTGTGCAATCAAAATTATTAACTTTAACAGCATCACATGCATTCAATTAAATGCCATTATTTATTTTGCGTTTTTCAAATAAATTAAATGAGTAAACCGCAGAGCAGAAAGCACAAGTGATTGCCAACACAGCTAAACGCATGCAAACAGCGAAATTTTGTATTTATTTATTTATGAATTCCTTTTTGCTCTTTTTTATTTTTTTTTGCTAAATATATGCACGAATTTTTCAAGGCCAATATCACTTTTTTTCGAATACCTTGTATGCCCCATAGAGCACGCTCTGGGTATGTTCCCGAAAAGAATTCGCTCAATTTAAACCAGTTGAAAGAAGTTTCTTAATTAAAAGCAGCTGATAAGACGGCGCTATTACTTAAACTTGCTCTAGGCTCAGACTGGTTTCCAAGTGATTTACGCTGGCCTTTAAAAAGCTTAAAGTTATAATGGTCTGATTTGTGCTCGAGATTGTATTCTATTAAATTCAGCAGGGTATTTGGCAGCTTGTCACTCCCAACTTGAGCATTATTACTTGTTTTTTTTGCGTTGCCAAAAGGCATTGGCCCACATGCAACTCCCCCTGCCCCCATCTTCCACTCTCCCTCTATCTCTCTCACTCTCTGGTTTACAGCTGCAAACATTGTCTGTCTGCTTGCGCAAAATATATTTTACTTTCTATATGCTTAACTTTTCACTTGTGCAGCAATATTTTTTATGCAAATATCCGAAAATAGCTGGGATTAAGCAAACCAACAATTAGTTTAGTCAAAAGGGGGCAAAAAGAGAAAGAGGGGGAGGAAAGGGGGGAGGGATAGCTTTCATCGCACCTTCCATTTGGAGGCGCAAATTTCGCTGTTATCGTCGCTGAGTTTTTGTCATTAAAATTGTTGCGTATTCCGTTGTTTACTCGCAGACCCAGAATTTTAGCGAATTGCGTCTTTGCTTTTTTATTTACATAGTCTAAAAAGCCAGCGTACAACAATACAGTAAATGTTATTGTGTGCCTGCGTGTGTGTGTGTGTGTATGAGAGTGCTCCAAAAATAAGCGCGCGCGTTATCGTTTTATCGATAACGGCGACAAAAACAAAACAAAATATCAACAAACAGTAACTGCAATCGTTCTGCTTCCCTCCCTCTCTGTTACTCTCACTCACTCTCTTGCGTGTTTCTATATCTAGCGTACTCACACACACATGCACATATTGTAAATATCTATTTATGTTTATTTAATTGATTTCTAATCATCGCTCTCTCGCTCTCTTTTGCAGATACGGCTGCTATGGATCCAATTTTCTTCTCACCCACGAATGGAATTCCCTCTGAGAGCAAACTCGCAACTTATATGGTAAGTGTTGTTGTTGTTCCTCGTGTTGTTGTTTTTACAGTTTGAGAGGCACTCGCTTTGACATGCCCTGGCCAACAAAACAGTTGGCGAGTCAAGCGCGTCATTTGCGATTCACTTTACGAAATGTGTTTATTTTACTCGACTCGACGCATGACCCTGCCCCCAAACGCCCCCTCAGCCACGAAATTAGCTTATTAACTATGACAAGTACACGCGTCTTAGTGTGTGTGTGTGTGTGTGTGTGCAACAACAAAACAGCTGTTTAATTGACGAGACAAGATATGCAAACAGAGCAACGAACACGCATACAAACATATGTAGTCGTATATCTATTTACATAAGTATCCCAGTGTACATGAGTATGTGTGTGTGTGTGTGTGTGTGTGTGTGTTGTGATATTTGATTGCCTTGTCTGAAGTTTGTTTTCCTTGTCAGCTCGTTGGCTGCGCTGAAAGAGCTGCGATTGTTGTATTTTTAATTATGCTTTATGTTTTCTGATTTTTTTTTTATTTCTTATTTGTTTTCACTCAATTTGCTTGAACAATTTAATTTCAATCCATTTGCAATGCCGCACAGACATTATATAGAAACATATACACAGATAGATGTGTGTGTGTGTGTGTTTGTACTCTTGACCGACTTTTTGCTCGTACACTTAAATTGCCATATACACGCACTTAAATATCATTTTATAAATATGCATCAGATACAAATCGTTAAGTTAACAATTATTTGCGTTGACTGCACGGATTTCACACTAAAAACGATAACAGAAATTGTGGAGAAAATGCAAAGTTTTTTGTTAACAGAATTCGTATTTAGGCAATCAAATTTATGGCACATAAAATTACAGTGATATTTGTTTCAACTGCTCATAACCGGTCTATAACGATTTTTGAATATTTATAGTGTATTCTAGTCTCGCAGAAGTCATAAATGATAGCCACAATGATTCATTTCTTTTCACTTTTAAGTCCTTGGAATTTCTTAAGCATGCCCAATGAGTCACTTTATGCCGAAATTGGAAAGGTGTCAAAAGTTTATTATGCATTAAATTCTAAAGTATTTGTAGGGTATTGTTTAAATTTATTAGCTAAAGAGAGTATTTCGAATATTGTTATTTTGCGATGAGAAGACAATTTATATTAATGCAAATTAAAATGTGGATTACTTTGTAAATTCTCTCTAGTTGCTTTACTTTTTAACATAGTTTTAAATATTTCCTAATGACAGTTTTCTAAAGTTACTTCTTTCACGTCTAAAGACAAATACTCTGCGTAGTGTAGAGCATACAAAAAAGTTTTCAAAAAAAGCATTGAAAGCAAGTGCTGAATGGGATGATCATTATAAACTGATTGCGCAGCAGTTAACTTCAGCTAAAGTAGCCAAATTAATTGAGCAAACACAAAAAAAAGAAAAATTGAGAGCAACTTTCGTGGAAGTAAAGGAATTCGCAATTGAGTTGTGAAAAACTCACTGAATTCGATGCACAAATTTGTGCATAATACAAAACAAGCAAATCAAATCAAAATGAACTGAATGTAAGCAAATCTACAGCTCGTTAACTATGGACTATGACTCTATGAACTCTAACCTCGTGGCAGGGTATAAAAACTAAATACATAAACAAACTGATTGTTGGGCGTTCGAAAATCAATTGAGAATTATGTAAACCCGGCATGTGGATGGAAAAATGCCGAGCGGGGGGAGGTCAGCCAACCCTCGCAGCTAAAGTGTCGTTTTGTCATTTGAAAAAAAAAAAACAAAAAAGTTGTGAATTGCAGATAAGATAATGTGCGATCGAGGTGAACACACGCTCAAATCTATAACACCACCCACACAAACGCAAACACAAAACACTTCTATCCATATCTCTTTCTTGCTCTCTACATCTCTATCTATCTATCTCTCTTTCTCTTTCGCTCTCTCTTGCTGACACTCTGACTCGCAGAATCGACAGAATGTTGCTACAACGACGGGCTACGTTAATGGCAATGGTAACGTTAATGCTAACGGTAATGGGTTCTCACTACTTAACTTGGACTCGCCCCTAGCAGTTAATAAAAAGTCTCAGGTAAAACTATCAATACCGCAAAAAAAAAAATATCCCGTGTCAGTAGCTTTTCCCCCCTTGTCTTTAACCTTCCCGTTATTGAGTGTGTTTAGTTAGTTAGCTAGTTAGTTGGTTGATAGTTTTGTTGCAACATATGTATGTATTATTTATGTATATATACTTCCATAATATCAAATTGCAATTAATTGTATTTCGATCTTCGTTTAGGTAACGCCCCAATCGCCCGAATTCATTCCAGCGCGCATCAATTCGTCTCCGAACTTTTACCCACCATATCACATGAATAATGGCCTGAATGGCGTCAATGGGTTAACAGCAGCTGCTGCCGCCGCCGCCGCCGCCGCAGCCGCAACCGTGGCCGCCACAGCCTCCACATCATCGGTGGCCGCCGCCGCATCCGTGAGCATCAGCAAAACAGTAAATGGCAGCAACTCTTCCATACTCTCCATGCAGAAAACCACATCCGTCTCCACGGTCTCCATAGCACAGCAACAGCAGCAGCAACAACAACAACAACAGCAGCAACAACAACAGCAGCAGCAGAAGCAACAACAATCCGCACTGGTTAATGCGGCGGGCACAACGAGCTCGGCGCCCATTGCAATTAGCGGCAGCGCGCCGCCAAATCCCGCCGCGGCACCATTTGTGAGCAGCATGTCGGCCCAGACGCCGCTGAAGGCGCGCAACGCGCTGATGCGACAGGATTCGCCCACAGCGACGCTGATCGGCGGCGAGAAGTCGCCGCCACACGGCATGACGCCCCACGGCGCCTCCCCCATCCCCACCACGTTGCCAGCCAGCGTGCACCAAGTAAGTAGAGCAAGCTCAGCGCTCTCTAGTGGCAACTAATTGAAGAGAGGGCTGACTCTCTTCAATTTTATTTTAAATGATTTGGGGTAACAAACTTTTGAATTAATCCAAAGAAACTACGCTAGAAGCCAATTCAATACAATTACTTAGTTAACGAATTGACAAAATTGCCCTCTATCTATCGTCAATCGTCAATATGGCTGTAAACTTTTTATACGATTATGTTGAAAATTAGTTAACGTTTATGAAAAAAAAGTTTCAAAGAAAATTCAGTATAATACCTACATAATGGCGTAAAAGCATTGCCAAATATAGTTAATCAATAATGATGGCAAAGTATAAAAAAACATGCTCCTTTACATTTATATTGTTGGCACTAATTTATATACATTCTTTAGCTGTTTTTTGCGATAATCCAATGAAATAATTTTGCCTTTCCAAACGTTAAATTTCCAGCCTTCCGCGAAAATAGTTTACGTGACATTTTGTTGCTTGCTTTTAATAAAATTATACAATTGACAACTATCAAATGCATCAAGGCCAAAAATTTCAAAAGCTAATGCGGACATAACTTAGATAGCGGTGTAATAGTATTGTCAGTTATCGTCAATTAATATTGTTAAAAAAAATTAAACATTCAGCTGTCAAATAAGAATGTTTGACGCTTTTTCTATTTACTTAACATATCAAAACTAAATGTTACATAGTGTTTCACTTCATGACTTTAGAAAAAATGAAAAATGTTGAACAAAATACAAGAACCAAAGTGAAATACAAATTTCTTTTAAGCAGTCGTTTGCTTAACCCCGAGAAAACCGATCAAAAGGTTTGCCAATTAGTTGCCCAATAGCTATAAAACTGCCCATCAGCTCGAGACTAATTCGCAACCACTATCAATCTATAGGAGAATGTCGGCGGCACCATCTACTTCTATCCCACTGGCAATGCGGCCAGCAATCAGCCCGTGGTGAATTCGGTGGTGGTGGATGCAGCGCATCCAGCGCATCCCGCTCACCACGGTGTGGTGAGTGCGGTGGCGCCGCTGAGCGCTGTGCCGCCGCAGCTGATGTATGCGGGGCACGTGTATCCGGGGCCAGCGTCGAATGTGATCGCCATGCAGCCGAAGACGCAGCTGGAGTCGGCGTTCTTCATGCCCGACGAGATGCGCAGCGACATACTTGCCCGCAACGAGATCTCCAACCTGATCATGGACGCTGCGGAGGCGGCACAGCATGCGCTGCCCCTCGAGGTGGACAACTATCATGCACTGTATCCCCTAGAGCCGCCCGTGCAGCCGATGCACAACAAATTAACGCTGCCTGCGAGCACGTACCGGGCCACGCACAATAGTACAGGATTCAAGTACTGTCTGAGAAGATTACACGGTGAGTTGGAAGAACTGTTTTTTATGGCATTCCATTTGATTGATTGTTTGTTTTTGCCTTCGCAGGCTTTCGCTTGCAGTCGACCAAGTGCATGACGCTTGTGGAAATGTGGAAGAAGCTGCAGCACACGAATGTGGTGCAACTGCGCGAGGTGTTTACGACAAAAGCATTTGGTGATAACTGTAGGTTGCTAATGCCGGCATATCGCATTCTCTGACTCACGCCCATTTCGTTCACAGCATTAGTATTAGTGTACGACTATTATCCCGGCTCACAGACCTTGCTAGCCAAATACTTTACGCCAGCGCCCGACACCAACGGCTACACTGATCCATTCCAAGGCGAGGCGCGCCCCTTCAGGTGGGTCTACTATCTACTGCTCTCCGCTGGCAGCTAACTAATCTTCTCCTCTTGCACTCTTCTCGCTACAGTCATAAGAGCAACATACAGCGCACAAACAATGGACCCCTGCTGCCGGAGTCGACCATTTGGTCGATCATCATGCAGCTCACCGCCGGCCTACGCGCCATACACCAGGCGGGATTGGCCTGCAAGTAAGTGCGACAAACTCGACCACTTTATGCATACTCTAAAAAGTGTTATTCTCTCTTGCACAGAATACTGGATCCCACGAAGATCATTGTGACCGGCAAGCGAGTGCGCTTCAGCTCCTGCTGCGTCTCGGACATCACGCAGTTCGATCCGAACGCCCCGAATCCTCTGGCTGTTGTCAACATGCATCAGCAGGTAATTCTCATTGGCCGCCTCTATGTCGTCGAGTATCACCCTAACGTTTGTCGTCGTGTTTTGCAGGATGATCTGACCGCATTGGGTCGTTTAGTATTAGCGTTGGCCTGTCGCTGTCTGCAGTCGGTGCAGCGCGATAATGTGCAGTCCAGCATTGATATGGTGACCCGCAACTATTCCACCGATCTACGTAATTTTATTGTGTAAGTTTCAAGCGCTCCATTTGTTGTATGTGGTATATGAAATGATGTTTGCATTGTTATTTGCAGTTACCTCTTCACCACGAATAACCGCCGCACCGTAACGGATCTGATGCCCATGATTGGTGCGCGTTTCTACACGCAACTAGATGCACTGCAGGCCCAAGTCGATATGCAGGATGATGAGCTGGCCAAGGAGATGGAGAACGGTCGCCTGTATCGCATACTGGTCAAACTGAACAGCATCAACGAGCGACCCGAGTAAGTTGGCAATCAATTTGATCGTTGTAATTGTTGCTCATCTTACACTTCGTTGCTTGCAGCTTCAACTTGGACTGCACTTGGTCAGAGACTGGTGATAGATATATGCTGAAATTATTCCGTGATTTTTTATTTCATTCCGTCACTGAGGATGGCCGACCCTGGCTGGATCACGCACACATTGTACAATGCCTCAACAAGCTGGATGCTGGCTCAATTGAGCGTGTAAGTTGAAGGCGCAAACCCGACAGGGAAATGTGTCGATTATTAATAAGTTTCCGCTTCTTCGTGTTCTGTGCGCAGGTGCAACTCATGTCACGCGACGAGCAATCGGTACTAATTGTCTCCTATGCTGAACTCAAGAATTGTCTGGAGAACGCCATCTCCGAACTGATGTCGAGTGCGGCCAACTGAAGAGCTCCTCAATAAAAAACAACAACAACAACAAGAAACAATAACAACACTATCACTATCATCATCAACAACATAATTATTGACTTCAAACACAGACACAGACACCGACACCGACCCGACATCAACAAGAAACACGCGCAGCTCATTTTGCAACATCTATTGTCCGTAGTCCCTACCTCTTCCCTTCCGATAACTCAACTCGACCATAAGCAACTACAATTAAATGGTTTATAATATAAAAAAACAAAAAAAAAACAAAAACAAACAAACAACAATAACAAGAAAGAATAAGAAACGGAAAGAAAGAAACATTCATTATAACTAAGACATTTTTAGGCGAATGCCAAGTAAAACATATTAAATAAATAAACCATTAAATTAAATAAATGAATAAAAAAACATAATGAACATGCGCAGATTTATATTGTTAAGCCAAGCAGAAAGATAAAGATAAAACGTATACCTAAATCTAAATCTAAACCTAAACCTAAAACTAAACATAACAAATAACGATAAAGATAAAGCTAAACAAAATAATGGAAGGCAAACAACAACTGATATCCAATGTTATGTTAGATCTTAACTACATTTTAGGCATTTAAACTTACAAGAAAAAAAAAAACCGAAACAACAACAACAACATCAAATAAACCAACAACAAACAGAAAAGGAGCAACAACTTTTTGAAATCGAAATCTCTCCAGGAAAAGAAAAGAAAAAACAAAACAAAAAATTGTAAACGAAAGAAAAAACTGTAAAACAAAAAAAAAACTGGCAAAATTTGTTGAAACGAAACAAAAACTTAAAAATAAAAAACATACGAAAATGAGCAAAAAAAAAAAAGAGAAAAGTTGATCTATTTTTACAGAGCTAAATGAAAAAGAGAAAGAAAGTATTTATATGTATTAACAAAGAAAAGTCTAAAAACTAAACTAAAACAAAAAAAAATGTAAAATAAATCTAACAAAAACTGTGCAGTGCGAAAATATTGAGCAGCAACAAAATGAAATGTAAAAACACAAAAAAAAAAAACAAAGTAAAACAAGGAACCACATGAAATGTTTTAAGCATTGTCTGAGCGCCTGCCTATTCCCCTACAGCAACAACTACAAGAACAACCAATAACAACAACATACAAGAAAAAAAAGAACATTTCTTATTTTTCAACTAATATTTTTATAGCGAAATATTTTTTAAAAAACGATTTAAACAAGAGAAATGAAAAAAAATGTATTTGTATTTGTAAAGAAAAAACGAACAAATCGCAAGTGAAATTGTTGGTTTAAGCAAAAAATAATAATGAGAGGTGAAGAAAAGAACATGCAAAGCGACGCACAGCGCGACTTGGCAAGTTGCTCAAAAAAGAAAAGGAAAAAACAAAAATAAGAGTAATAATAATAATAATAATGATGAAGAATAAAACCAATAACAATAACAAAGAAGATAACGAAATCGTCTAGGCCACACAGCGTGATATGTATATACATATTAAATTTTTTTTCTTAATTTTGTTTTTCGTTTTCAATGTACAACAACTCTTGATGCAATATTTATAATTATTTCACACACACACTCACAACACCTTTTACAATGCACGCTCTCAAAATTGCAAGTACAACAAACAAAATTACTTAAAAGTCTGTCTATACGAAAATATATATAAATGTATATATTTATGTATATGTATATATTATTTTAAATGCTAAATCCCAATTAGCGCCATTTTGGGGCAAAAGTCGCGTTGCGCCTGCGCGGCCGCATATCACGAAACTGAGAGAAATCCAAAACTAAAACCGAAACAAAACAAAAAAAAAAAATACAAAAAAAAAACTTATAGAAATGGCTTCAACCACTTTACAACAAGAACAACTACAAGAACAACAACCACCAACCAGCTAAAGGAAAACAAAATACGAATTAAATAATTAGAATTATTTTCGTTTATTTCCAAAACAGAATTTTTCCAAATTAGTTTTTCCAATAGCTTATACTCAGCTTAACAGCTGTTTCGACTTGTTTGATCATTCATTTGGCTCCGGCTTTTTCCTGTCCCCAGGATCGTTTTGTTGTTCACACATTTTTTCACGCCAATCCACAAATTTAGAATGCTAGTTTTTGTTAGCTTGTTTTACATTCGATTTGCCCAATCATTCAACAATGTAAACAAATTTTTCCTTTCGTTTTTTTGTCTTTTCTTTTCTTTTGTAATGCTTTTCGTCAATTGATTTTTCTGTTTGTCAATCATAAACGCGTTCACGTACTTTTCTTTTTTAAGTTATTGTATACTTCAAAGTAAGACTAATTAATTAGTTGTAAAACTATTATTAAAGAGAAAAAAACGAGAAAAACCTACAAAAACAAGATGTAAAAGAAAACTTTTTGAGAAAAACCGATACAAAAAAATAATAAAATGTTTAAACAAACAGTGTTTACAATTCTTAAGGTGGGCAGTGCATAAGGCTAATGTCGATTTTGCTTATATTCGTGGAGGGATGTTATTAATAATCTTCCAATTGTTTACTGGGATGTTTACCAGTGATATTTATCGATCGTTTAATTAAAAATGACTGCACTGACAAGAAAGTGAGGACTTCCGTGCAGTTCCTGCTGAAATTATATAGAACAATTTTGTATTTGCACCTCAAACTCATCGCGAGATATTTATTGATGGTTTTAATGGACATAGAAAGTGGATTCTGAATACTCCGATCATACATTTCCAGGCACAAAGTATATAAAAATCTGATTACTTCGTGGTTGGACGCCATATATTGAATTCATATCGGGAGGAATGTGGAGGAAGGTGTATGAAAATGCATTCGTTGAGTTTGCTGCGTGCATTTCTCAGATAAATAATCTCATCAATTACATACATTATCCTCCAGGTTTTCACCGATTTCTTCGATCTGGAAAGAACGCAACGGAATTTCGTGTTTACCCGATACTATCGGCCGGCTTCCAGTTGTGCGCTCACTATAGGTTTGAAATTCCCACCATTTCCAATTTATTTATTAGTTGGGCCGAATCCTGGCGGTACTGCAATACCAGGCCAACCCGTGACAGAGGTGGAGCAAGCTCCTAGCACTCCGTCTATTTCCAAAAATCAGTTTAACATTTGTTGTCCTCCGATGGAGGATCTATCAGATGTTAAGCTGATAAGAACAGATACTACACTTTGATCTTAGCCATAAGGCCGAGAAGCGATAACTTGAAACAGTAAAATGACCCTCTACTCATTGCCCGGCTACCAGAACCGTTTGGGAATCCCAATTCCGCGAAGTGCAAACTTACCTGGCTCATGCGCAGAAACGCAAAGAGAAAGCAAATGGTGGTGGATGATTCACGTGTGCCCTTAGAAGTATGCAACACAAACTACACATATTTTTGTAGCTTCGGCCCTTACAATTCCCAAATGGTTCTAGCAGCCAGATAGTAGCATAAGTGCTTGCGAGATGGTTGAAATTACTCTGGCTTCTCTTCAGTTGTCGAATAAATCTTTCGCCTTTTACTAAAGATTTCCGTGGAGAGGAGCACTCTAATGAGTCTAAAATAATTTTTGCTAGTGCCTGGTTGCAAAATCGGGCCATTAATTAATGCATGTGAAATTATTTTGAATTGGTGTCTTAAAGACTTTGCAATTTTTTAATGTTTTGTAGGTGTTTTTTATTTTAACTAAGTAATTACAACGTATAATACAAATTTTATAGTTAAAACTTGAAAATGTACAACTTTCGTCTTAGAACGGGGCAAAATTTAGCATGAATTCGGAATAGTTTTTTTTGTATAAGTTTTGTTTACGCTATGTGGGGGTTGAAATTTTGATAAACTTCTTGGTCGCTTCTTATTGTGATTATCACAGTTTAATATATAGAAGATTTGCACACTTCTATATACCCTTTGTTTTTTGTTTTCTTTGTTTATATAAATGTTTATCGAAACGGAAGGGAAATGCGAAAGTTGTGTTCATTTTTTATGTTTCTTGTTTTCTTTTTGTTTTTCATTTCGTTTTGTTAGAGGAGGCAACTACATAAAAGTTGTGCATTCACTTTTAGCTAAAACATAAAAACTACTTACATGCTAGATATATGTTTAATTAAGCTTACATTTGTAGTACAAAAAATTCAGCTGATTTTGAGTATTTGTTTGTTCTTGTTTTGTCGAGTTAGTGTGGGCGGGGAGTGTTCAGCAATTGCAAAACTAAAACTAGGGCATCGTTTTTGAATATTAATAATAATATATATATACTCTCGTACTCGTTCTCGTACTCTCGTATTAACAACTTGCAAAATGGGGAGCTTTACAAAAGAAATGCCTAAGGTTTTCTTTCATTCTTTCCTTTTTGTTTTATTTTTTTTTTTTAGGCAGGTGCCTCCGTTGGCGCGTGGCAGCCCTCGACGTTCTCGGGCCAATCGCAGACATTCTCCTGGGGATTGAATACCAGGTTGGCAGGACATGGCATGTGGTGCTTGCGCTCACCCTCGCACATATAGTAATGTGTGCAGTCGGCCCAATCCTTGTGGTAGCTAATGTGACCGTCCTCCTCAGCGCAGGTTACATCGTGAGCTTTAAGAGTCGCAATAAATGCATTATAATCTATTCAATGGCTCTCTATTTCTTCAACTACTTACGATCCTTTGTGGTGTAGGCGCCGCGTGGTCCATGCGACTCGTAGGGTCCGTCGTATTCGAGCGCCACCTTGTAATCCTTGAGCTCCTCGCTGAGTGCATTCAGCAGCGGATACTTGCCGCTGCCGCAGCGTCCCGAGAAATCGTCCATGTCAATGGACCACACCATAATGCCGCCAAAGCCTTGTTCCTTCAACCATTCCGTCTGCAAAAGTCAAAGATATTTAAACGCAGTCCAGTTTGGAGATAAATTGCGGAACGTACCTTGGTTTTCAGCGAACGTTCATCGTCGAAGCCTACCCACTGGTTGCCCCTGTAGGCGAAGGGCACCTGCTGCTCCGAGTCCCACACGAGCGTGGTGTTGTCAGCGGCCAGGAAAGTGCACACCTCGTAGTAGCTGAGGAAGCCTGCCTCGTTGGTGAACTTGCCCGTCTTGCCGCCGCCCGAGGACGGTGAACCGATGTCGAATTGCGTCTCATTGACCAGCTCAAAGCTGCGTCCATACGTTGGCATGCCAATCAACAGCTTCTCCTTGGGCGCACCCTGTTTCACCCATTCGCGTGCACTGTAATCCACAGTCAGTTTCTTCTGGTAGCCCGTGGCCGACTCCAAGGCAAACAGCGGCGAATTGTGGCCCACAGTGCGCTCCCATTGGCCGTGGAAGTCGTAGGTCATCACATTGATAAAGTCGAGGTACTTGGAGATCTCGGGCACATCGTAGCCAGCGGCAATGGCCTCAAACGAGGCGGGCACTGCAGCTGTGAGCAGCAGGCGCGGCAAACCCGATGACTTGGCCTCACCCTCGAAGGCCACACGCAACTCCTTGAGCAGATTCACATAGGCAACGCGATCCTCGGCACCGCGTGGGTACTCCCAGTCGACGTCCAGGCCGTTGAATTTGTAATCGCGCAGGAAATCGATGGCCTCGTAGACGAACTGATTCATGCGGAAGACGTTCGAGGTGAGCTCCTTGAAGGGCGTCGAGCCGAAGGCCCAGCCGCCGATGGCCAGTAGTATTTGCAGATCGGGATTCGTGTCGCGCAATGCAATAACGCTCTCGTAGTTCTCGGGATCATCGTCAGTGGCCTCGGCCAGCTTGTAATCCTGCAGCGTAGCGAAGGCGTAAACAATGTGTGTGCACAGCTTGGGATCAATGTTATCCGGCTCGAATTTACCGGCGCCGGGACGCTTGGCAGACCAGCTGGTCAGATAACAGAAGACCTGAGCGGGACGAGCTGTAAAATTTATAAGAAAACCGCATTAGATAAGGATTACAATATTCTATTTAGGCGGACAATTTCTGGCGTTCCAGAGTAGATTATCCCAATAATCAAATTTTCAAAATTCTATCTCAAACTATTTAAAATACTGTATTACAATTTATAGCTTATTCTTCGCTTATTCTTGAACTATGAACTATAGCACGTCTTTCAACCCGTAGTCGTCGAAGACACAAGCCACTTGTTGCTTTGTATTTTAACATTACTTTAAACCAGTCTATCATCTTCTTAATCGTATTCTTCACAGATTAAATCAACTTACTGTTCGTGTCCACGGCATTAGAGCCGCCCTTGATGCGCTGCTTTTTCTGCACATGCGGCTTGCGCACCTTGTTCAGAATCTCATCCACGGAAATCTTAATGGGTTCGGGTTTCTGCAAGCACATCAGAGTTAGCAAGGTGTTTCTGAAAAGCCATCGAACACACGTACCTCTTCAATATCCTCAAACGTGGCAGCCACTGCAGTCCAGTTGACATCCTTGGCCTCCTTGCCACGCGAAATGCCCAAGAGCTCCTCACGCATGGCTCCAATCAGCGGATACTTGACATTGCCACCGCACACCTCACCCTTGAAGTCATCCATGTCAACGGTCCAGACCATTGCGCCGCCAAAGCCATTCGACTTGATCCAATGCATCTTGTTGCGAATCGCACGCTCATCATCGAAGCCCACCCACTGATCACCATCGACCAGGTAGGGCACCTTCATTTCATCGTCCCACACGTAAACGGCACCGTTGAGTAGCATCTCACAGATCTCGTAATAGGCCAAGAAGCCACTTTCCTTGGTATAGACGCCCTCGCGACCGCCGCCCGTTGCTGGGGCATTGGGCCCGTGCTTCTCGGTGTTAGCCAACGTAAAACTGCGTCCATAGGTGGGCATGCCGATGATCAGTTTCTCCTTGGGTGCGCCCATTTTGACCCACAGATTGGCAGCATTATCCACCGACAACTGTTTGCGCCACTCGGAATCGGTGGAAGGAGCATAGCTGCAAATGAAAATGGAAAATTGAATTACAACAGATGATTTTGAACCAGGAACAGTAGCTATTGTCTTTCAAGGACAACATTTACAAAACTCAAGTTGTTTACCACTTTTCTTCTATAAAAATTGTTCTTTTTGTATTGCGCAATTGGCATTTCTAACTTTTGTTATTGATATCGCTGTCGATAACATTACGACATAATTATGTTAATCATCACTCAGCATAACAGTGATAGCTACATTGTAATCGGTAGCCTTAAGACAACTAACTCTAACATTAAAGCCATCTGCCCAATCGAACTAAGCTTATGTTAAATTATTTATCGATGGCTAGATTCATAAATCGATAAAATAAAGAAGTAGTCTGAACGTGAACGACGTGCGTATCATAGTGTGTTGATTTTTTTTAAGCTATGCTTGCAATAATAATTATTAAATATTAATTTTCATTATGTTTAACTATTTGTTTAAAAAAAAAAAAAAAAAAAGTTATATTTCAGATCTATTGCAATATATAAACATTATCATAACATGCCATTCTTATAAGGCCCCAACTCCCTTTTCTTAATTCCCGCTTTAACAAGTTATTTATGAAATTAAAGATGAAAATTATTTTACAGATATATTGCTATATATACAATTTCTCATTGTCTATGCTATTTATCATTATTTATGCCGTTGGTATAAAGTCCCAATTCTTATTTTTCGAATTCCCGCTTTAACAAGTTATTTATGAAATATAAAAAAATTAATAATTAAATAAAAGTTGCAAATATATTGCTATATATAAAATCTCTCATTATCTTTGCATTTTTTTTAATGAATCGTATTTACTTACAGTGGTGCATTGTGTCCCGTTTCACGCTCCCACTTGCCGTGGAAATCGTAGGCCATCAGATTGATAAAGTCCAGGTAGCTGGCAATAGCGGGCACATCGTAGCCACCACGCACATTATCGGGGCCCACGGGCACCGCAGCGGAGAGCAGCAGACGTGGTTGTTTCAATTCCTGGGCCTCAGCCTCGAAGGCTTCACGCAGTTCCTTCAACAGCAGCACAAAGTTCTTCTTGTCGTCGGAGCCCTTGGGGTATTCCCAATCCATGTCGAGACCGTCGAAGCCACGTTTGCGCAGGAAGGGAATGGCAGAGTAGACAAAGGTCTGACGTGTGTAGCGTGTGGCCGACATGTCCTTGAACTTCTGTGTGCCGAAGGACCAACCGCCAATAGCCAATAAAATCTGCAGGGAACGGAATTAGTAAATGTCTTAAAGAATAGAAGCGTGGAACTTACCTTCAGCTTGGGATTCGCTTTGCGCAGATTCATCATGCGTTCGTACAGTCCGGGAACATTGTCCTTGGTCTCGTCGTTGGACTCGTAGGAGCTCAGCTTGCCCTTCTTCAGCCAGCCAAAGGCAAAGATAATGTGAGTGCACAGATCAGCGGGAATATCCTCGGGCACAAACTTGCCCACTTTGACGCGATATTGCGACCAGTTGGTGTAATAGCAAACGATCTTCGGAGTGCCATCATCGACCTTCGTCTTCTTGCCCTTCAACGACGAGCCGCTGGCAACGAGCGCTGCACCACCGGCCGCTGCTGCTGCGGCAGCTGCACCACCGCGCAGCTTCGACTTGGAGCGCAGACGGGTGCGACTGACGCTGGTGGTTGAGGCGGGCTCCTGGTCGATGCGTTTCTCGGCCACGGGCGATTCAGTGGCCTTCTTGGAGGCCACCAAATTGCTGCGCGATGAGCTGGTAACTGTGCTGGGTCGTCGCATGCGCCGCCGTGTCTTGGCTGCAGAGCACATAAGACAAATGATCGAGATGATTAATTAGTTTGCGCAGTAATAAGCAGGCTGCTGTCACTTCAACACGACTGTGGACTACCCGACACATTTATGGGGCAATTGTTGCCATACGCTAAAAGTTGATGTCGTAATGCCAGACAACAATGTGTGAACTGAACTGATTTTCACACAATAAAACTGTTTATTGACTTCGAGTTTTGAGTTTATGATCTGATTGTAATGAAGTTTTCAGGAAGCATTCAAAGTATATTTTTCACTCCATAAAATTGCTTCTTGATTGGCTTGCGAGTTAATGATACAATACATTTGACGTTATCAGGAAGCAATCGTAATATCCTTTACACCGCCATTTATTTTCTTAATTAACTGCCAAGTTTATGAAGCGATTGCAATGAAATTTTCAGGAACCATTCACAACACATTATGAAGAACAAATTTAGCGTTACTAGCCAATGTATCTTCTTCTACCGGGTATTATTAACCTCAGCTCCGCCCACAGTATAACTTGACCTTTGCTAACAAATCTTTAAGCTTGCTATTGATGGTAATTCATCTGATTCGTCAGCTGGTTTCAATCTCCCTCTTATGATCATCAATCATATGTAAAGCTATCGTGCAACCTCGAGAGATCATAATCTCAATCGCAATCACAATTACAGCAATTGACTGTGTCGAGTGACAATTACTTAAAATGAATTGTACAGTTTGTCATCTCCATCTTCATCATCTTAAGTTGCAAGTAGCTGATTTTTATCCAGGCCATTTATCTTGTGTCTCATTGGATTTATGTATTTATAAACGACAAGTACCCGCATGGGTAGAAGAGTATCGTTACGAGTTTTATTAATTCTGACAATCAGCCATAATGAAGACACCTAATGGATGACTCCCCGTAAACATTCATTAATGGCACTCGCTCTTCCTAAATACTTGGGCAATTAAAGTGGCCATTGCGCGGACCTGTTTAACGTGATATCGAAATTATTAAATGTGTCCCCATCAGCTGAAATAACAATGCGAAATTTATGGCAAATACTGTTTAACCGGTCTTTTGTCTCCCACCTCACTTGTTCTCTTTGTTTCTCTTTGCGCATGCCCACGCAGAAATTGCTGTTGTGTTGTATGGATGACGCGATGTTGTTGGTACTGTGCATAATTTTTACTTTTAGCTTATGCTGCTGCTAGAGTCTCAAGTACGCGTTCAGTCGCTCAGAACTCAACTGGGGATATAGCTCAGTGGTAGAGCATTCGACTGCAGATCGAGAGGTCCCCGGTTCAAACCCGGGTGTCCCCTTGGTAAACTTTTTTACTTTTTTTTATTACACTGCTCTTATAGAACGAGTTGTTATCACACTTTTTGTTGCGTTACTCAGGCTGTATATATCAGTACGGGTTGTAGCTATTTACTTAAAATAGCAGTACTTCATTGCTTGTCGATTGTAGCTGCATACTGTGAAGATCTCAACGTGGGGATATAGCTCAGTGGTAGAGCATTCGACTGCAGATCGAGAGGTCCCCGGTTCAAACCCGGGTGTCCCCTTGGTAAACCTTTTTGATCATTTAGAAGTAATATGCCAACCAAATAGTTGCCAAAAAGGGTTTTGTATTAAAAAGAAAGTATGTAGGAAAGAAACAGGCACAACACATGGGGGGCGGGGGGCACGACAATGTGGAGGTCCGGTCCAGTCCACATTATTAATTGGAAAACAGCTTTTTGTATTTTTAATTTGCTTCACTCTATTAATAAGTCTTATCTGTGTTACTGAAGACAATTTACCATAATTGTTTGTACTCCGTCTTAGCTTTTAATTTTACTGCCTTTTAAAATATCTGTCTGATGCATTTATTTTCAAAGATTGCATCATTAATCAGTAACCAGCCAAGGGTTAAACAAGACATTTAAGAACAATTAAACGACATGCAGACGCTTAAGTATGAGCTCAGGCATCATCAACTTGCATGGGGATATAGCTCAGTGGTAGAGCATTCGACTGCAGATCGAGAGGTCCCCGGTTCAAACCCGGGTGTCCCCTGTTTTTTTGAATACTTTCTTTAAAGTATATTTTTTTTATTTTTTTGTATACTAATGAATATATATATATTTATATTTTTTAGTATTATTTGATAAATACTCAGTCCAGGCTTACGTTTGCTTGTCGCTGCCTTAAAATAACAAAATCTTTCGCAGTTAAACGAGGTAACACAGAAATGATTTGCGCAATGCTTTCAATGAAATTAAACAAACTATTTATATATTACGAAATACCTTTCGCGCTTACTCTAAACTACCAAACCGATCTCAAGCCAAATGCCAACCCTTTCGATGTTTATGTAACACAATTGATTTAAAAATTTACTTTTGCTGCCTAAGTGTTTTTTTTTTTTTTTTTGTAGATTTGACAAAGTACCGCTGATAATGGCAAGTCATTTAGGAAACATGCTTTTGCTGTTACGTGATAATGGTGCAGATAAATGTAATCACAGTCTAGTGGCAACAATACAACCAACAACTCTTTATCAACTTCCGCTTCTTTGAAGACTAAACGCAGCACAAAAATAAGACGTAGGCGCGCAGAAGACTCGTCTACACGAAAAGTAATTAAAAAAATGTTGAAATGCTGTACTGAGATATTGTAGCTGTTCTTTGGTAAATTGCCAAGCTTTGCGAAAGTGGGGATATAGCTCAGTGGTAGAGCATTCGACTGCAGATCGAGAGGTCCCCGGTTCAAACCCGGGTGTCCCCTATTTTTTATATTTTATTTCTATTTTAAATTTACTAAAATGTGTTTATTACGTTATACGATTTTTACTTACTTTGCGCGCTGTCTGTGGAGGGAGAGAGCAATACAACCAACAGGCATATCACAAAGGCAATTCGCAGCAATCGCGGTGGCAACTGTAAAAGAAATAACAACACGACAACGTGTAGAGAGCGATTAATCACAGTTATACACACAGTTTTGATGTTCAAGAGATAAAATGATTTATGTGGGGGGCATGTCAACTTGCGGCAAATTACGTGGCACTTGTTTCGAACACTGTCAGAAAATGGTATTTAATTTAAATGGTTGCCCGCTACTGCGTTGTCGAGCGCGCGAGAAGGTCAGAGCATGTTTTCGCCGGGCCCTTCGGCCACTTGTTTGTATTTTGGCCGCTCTCCACTCCAGTTTGTTCGCACTGCAGTGTGGCGCCCACAAAAATTACAAACAATGCCGCGCTGATAATGACGCGTCCAACGGCCAACGGCCAACTTTTGACATTGACCCAGTTCACGAGCCGAAGCCGTTGCTTCCCCCACCCCAAGCTGGCCAGACAACAATATCACAATACTCACAACATTGCCCCGGACGGAGATTGTGATTGCCCCAACAACTAATTAAAATTATTTTAGTTTTTTATTCACTCATTTTTTTATCTTGAAGTAATTATGCAAAAGTGTGTTTTTCTTTTGTGTTGCATCTAAGGCAATTTTTTGGATGACATCTTCAATTTTTCAGTGGCAATGGCAACATCCATTTCAAGCGACATCTTGACTTTGAACATTTTTATGGCTACTTAGCGAGGGGGCTTAAAAGCCTACGCCAGTCATTCCCCATACGCCATTCCCCCAATTCACATTTCAAATACCAATTTGTAATACCCAAACACTTGCAAAAGGCATTACAAATTCAATTGTCATGCTGATTTATTGACAAAAGCCACAAAAGACTCTCAAAAAATAAAGATAATAAAATGTTGCAATTCAAGCCAAAAACTGGTTAATTAACTTGTATTAAAAATAACAAATAAATTAAGCTAAAGAAATGAAGACAATTGTCTAGTTTGAATATGCATTATCTAGCAAGTATTGCCTTTGGCTCTTTGTCTCTCCAAAAGACGAAAGAAAAAATAATATTGCTATTGCAAAAGTTATTTTTAATAAGGCAACAATGTTGTCGTGACAGCATTCGCCTCAATTTCATATTGTTGCTGACAGCTTTGGCTGTTTGGTATTCAACGGGGCATTAGCATTTGGCAGCGTCATTAAGAACACCTTACACAACCAGCGTCTTGACGTTATGGCCTTTCACGGACAGTTAGGCTGTTATAGCCTTCAGACGTTCAGCGTTAACTGCTTAGAAAGAAATGGCCGAAATTGGCACAAACGTGCGCCGTTTCGATAACAATCGCAGAGAACGAACTTACGAGTTACAGTTAAAGTTACAGTTCGCCCACCACGCCGAAGCGGAGTCACGCCCTTTGGGCTCAAGTCGCGCATGCGACTTGGCTAATTGTGAGTGGCCAAGGTCGCCATAACATAAAGCTTCAGCATTTTTATAAACAACAACAGGAACAACAATAATTTATAGCCTGGCCCTGCCATAAACACCCCGACAAGCCCATAAATCTCTCTACTACTACTACACACATTATTCTGTGAACATTTCTCAGGCGCCTTTTTTTGTGGTTTTAGATCTTTCGATAGAGATGCAGCAGCAGCGACGACAACGAACAACTTGGTAAAAGGTAAGAAAAAGTGAAACTGGTTTAAATATATATAGTGGACTTATCTTCTATAATCTGCACAACAGTTTTCGGCTAATTCATTTAAATGTTTTTTAAGCTTTGGATTTAAAACGAGCCAAGTCAAATTATGCATAAATTATACATTTTTAATGCGCAGGCGCAAAAAACAGCAAACGAAACCGAACCAAACCAAACGAAACCAAAAAAAAAAAAATTAATAATCTTTATACAACAAAAAAAGTTCCTTATTGCGGTGACCGGCGGCAGCGACGTCGACTGGACCAGACCAACTGGTTTATGCTCCATCTCGCTCGCTGGTCAACTACAGCGCGGCGCGGAAATGAAATAAGGTGAAAACATGTCTAAATGCCTTTCATTTTCCTTTATGCGAAAGCGAAAATCGCCAGAACTCCGGCCGCAACCACAATGTAAACGCTGCCGCTTTTGGCTCTTTCTCAGCTGACACGTTTTGATTTTTTTCTTTTTCAGTTTCTGTATTTCATTGTAGTTTGTTGTTACTTTGGCAAATCATTCATACGCACCGTCGAACGGTGTCGAGCAAATGTTTTGGGTTACGTAAATTATTGTTTTGCCCATTTTGGGGCAATTGTCTAAGACCCCACATTGCAAGTATCATTAGCTAAGTCCAAGCGCCATTCGCTGGGGTGGATTTGCTTTTGGAGTTTGCAATGCGAAAGCCGTGTCTGAGTGTCTGAGTGTGTGGATTTGTTGATTACTGTTTGCTGATTACGACAGCACTAAATAAAAGTCAATAAATAGTAGACGGACACAAACAAACAGACATCGAAAAAGAGAGAAGTGATACAGGGAGAGAGACAGAAAGACGCCTAACTGCATTCCTGACGCAAGATTTGTTATATCTTTCAATTGTTTGTTGCTTGACTTGCGCAAAATGAAAAAAAAAATAAAAATAATTTGTGTACAGTGAAATCTTTACAGGCAGCCAACAGTCAGCAGTCAGCAGTCTTTAACAGCTCATTTGAAATGTGGATAATTATGATCATTTTAGCCACACACTCGCCGAGCGTAATCCTATGCCCAGACCAAGCACTTAACCACACGGCGTTATCCGAGACGAGAGTGAGATATGACTACTATATGCCATACCTCGTGGGGACGCAAGAAAGAGCAAAAATTGCAATTCATTTGCATAAAAGTTATATCTTCCACTTTTTACGATGATTACTTATTGTTGGTTGTTTTTTTCTTGCTTTTCTCATTTTCATTTTGATTTTTATTTAAAATTGCGTTTATTGAGCACTCTTTCAATACACAGATACACATATATATTTTCAACATGCGGCTCAAATTGCGCAAAAGTTGCATTAATCATGCTCCGTTGCGGTTGCCGATGTCGGTTTCGCGCACGTTTGTCGCTTAAGTCTTTCGTTTTTTTCGTGCTATACAAATGCATTCGTTGCTGCTGCTGCTTTTGCTTCTGCTGCAGCGTTTGGTTGCTTTGCTTGTTTGATGAATTTTTATGAAATTTATTGAAATTTTCGTAGAGTTTAGCGTCAACTGTCGTCGTCAGTTTTGTGCAGTTATATTTAATTAAGCTGAATGCCTTTTTGGCTTGACCGAAATTAAGCTCAAGGTGAGGCGTATAAATGAATAAAAATAAAAATAAAATACAACAGAAACTACTAAAAATGGAAAAAAGAAAACCCGCTGCTCAGCTGGCGACACGCGCGGCGAGCTTAAAATATTAAGCTTGATACATATGCATGTGTGTAAGTATATTAATTTAACGGCATTAATAAAACGCCGCCGTCATAACTGTTTGGCAATAAGTCAGCTATTTTTGTTATCGCTTGGCGGGGGGGAGGGAGGAGTTTGAAACTATATTAATTTGGGTTTTATGAAAATATGTGTTACATGTCGCTGGGCCTCTGATTGTTTTTTAGGCGGCGGCTTTTGCACCTTGCAATTGACTCAATTTGGCTTACTTAGCGCACCTGTCCTGACCAGACGACCTTGCGCAATCCGGCCAAAGCCTCACAGACTCAATCGCAGTCTCAGAGACTGCGACTGAAAACGAAACAGAAACAGAAACAAGTTTGGCATGGAAACAACAAAGACAGCTAGACAGCTGGACAACTGGACAGATATCGATGGAGAGCGGTGAGTCAGGGCTCATTAAGTGCAGCTGAAAACTGGTTCACTGACCAATTAGAATAATGCTAAAATTGCGCACCTCAGCAACAATTCGACTCGAATTACCACATACTCACACTCACAACTCTGATGCTGTAAGTCTTGTGGCTTGGCGTGGCTTTTGTTGGGCGTGGAACTGTGTGCGTTGTGCCAGTTACTTCCTGCTTGTAGCATAACCCTGAAACGGCCATTCACATCAGTTCCAGTTTTGAGTTCCAAAAAAAAAAAAAAAGAAAAAAAACAAAAAACAGCTGGAATATGCTGCGGCATACTTGGGCTGGACATGCTTGAGCCTCGAGTGC
The DNA here is from genome assembly GCA_035047445.1 of Drosophila siamana. Taxonomy (NCBI): domain Eukaryota; kingdom Metazoa; phylum Arthropoda; class Insecta; order Diptera; family Drosophilidae; genus Drosophila; species Drosophila siamana. The sequence continues at coordinate 6,736 of JAWNPP010000103.1, read as the reverse complement.
GCGATTGTGGATCTCTCTAGTGGGCTAAGCACGCAACACAACGCACCCAATAAAATTTTGTGTGTGTTTGTGCTTTTGAGATGCAGCTGATTGGTAGACGCTTTTGAATGCCTCAAACGTGCGTCTTTGCCACAATGAATCAGCAATTAAGTCAGCGCAGAACACACACAACAAATAAACAAATAACAAAAGATCTCTCTATGGCCATTATTCTTTTGCCTGCAATGCCACAGCCAACATATTCACATCCACATCCACATTGAGAATGGAGCTGAGAATTCAACAGTTGACTGCACACAACTTCCGTTCCACTCATGATCTGTTGCTGATCTCCAGTCGGCCATTTCCTACATTTAGCGATCTTGTTCATAATGTCAATAAAATTTATGTCCATTTGTTTTGCCAGCCACCGTCCGAAGCTGCGAAGCATCCACTTGAGATTTCAACTTCGGTTCCAGCATCAGTGTTGGCCTTGTCTAGAATTTGGCAATTTGTCATTGTCACATTAATGTTAAAAGCTGTCTTTAGGTGGGGGCGGACTCATTACCACTCTAGCGGCAAAAATACTTGAGCTGGCGCAACAAAAGACTGAAGCGGCAAACAGGTTCGCTAATTACCGCTGACGACCTGGAAAACATGCAGCGCATAACGCAGCCCCAAAAATCCCATCTATCTACTTTAATTTGGAGTTGTTTCTAAAAAACAGAAGGATATTTGTTATATAAAAAGGTCATAAAATGTATTTAAATGTAATTATTGCTCTTATATTTATTGACTACTAATTTAGGATCGATTGCAGTAAACAACGATCTAAGCTGAATACTATTTAATTAAAAGCAAATTCTGACATAGACATTCTATTAAGAGCAGGATTTACTAGTTTAAATTTTAATTGATTTTTGTGTGGCATAGAAATGTCGCATAAATTGCTGAAAAAGTATATCAATTGCGTGATGAGTCTCGTTGCTCGTTTTGTGGCACGAGCTGCAGCGTTGGGCCTCGTTATGGGGATGGCATTTTGTTGTTTCTGGTTTCACATGCATATTTTTTGTATGTTGTGGATGGTGGGTAGAGGCGTGTGCCCAACGGCAAAAGCAGCTCTAGCAGCAAACAAAAACAATAAGGAACTGCCGTGGCCCGGACATTATGTCATAACTAAGTATCTGTTGTGTGAGTGAGTATATGCACAACATCAGCAGCCGCCTCCTTACGTAAAACGTATGCGCTTTTATTAATAAACAAAACGACAACGAAACCAAAAAAAAAACAACAACAAAGAGCAAGCATGCAAACAAAGCGCATCAAAGTGAAATTTGTGTTATTTGCAAGTTAATACCATGTTTAGTTTGTTTTGTGCGCCAGCTCGTGTGGCTGTGACTGGCTTTCTTTAGTACGAGTAACTAGTATAATCCACAGTTGAGTATGGGCCATTGTTCAACTTTAACCTTTTCCGCCAACAGCCAAAGACCAAAAGCAGAAAACAAACACAAACCAGTTTGTGCGCATCGTTAAATTAAACAATCCAATTCAAGTATACTATATCTTAATGTTATTTTTTTTTTATAATTTTTGTGTTTATTTGTATATACAGTGAGATATTCAAATTGAATGACGTCTGGCCGAAGCATTCGCCTCGAGGCTGGCCAGTTTATAGAGCGACGACAAGCCGAGTTTATGGCCTAGACAGGCCAAACGGTATTAAGTCAAGCATTTTTATTGGCATTGTCATTTGAATTTATGGCCAAATGGCCGCCGTCTTGGCCATCACCGATACCAGTTAATTGTCAACTTCGGCAACGGAAGGGCCAGCCAAATGAAAACAAATTACCAACACAGTTAATTAGTTTAATTATGAAGCGAGTAGCAGTCGTCAAGCAAAAAAAATAATAGATATATATATTTGTATATGAAAAGAAATATAAATAACGATAAATAAAAAGTTGCCAAACTTCGTGTCGCACGAACAGAGATAATACAAGATGTTGTGCAACTGTTTGAAAGTTTTGATAGAGCCAAAAGATATATCACAGATACAACAGATACTCGCATTCGTCGAATTGGATTCGAATTTGGCTACAGATTCGTTTTCGTATTCGCACCCGATATTAATTCGTATTCGTATTCGCATCTTGACTCGTATTCGTTGTTCGTATCATTTCATTAGCAGCATTTAGCATTTCGCTGTTTGTCGTTGTGGCTGTGGCTGGTCCACGATACTCTGACTGATAATGATAAAGATTTTGCAGGCTTTTGGCTGAATTTGGTTGCTTGTGTCGATTATGTTGTATCGCCAGCCCCGGGGCCAAACAGCGTTCAGCGTTTATATACACGATTATCTGCTTAAACAAAATACTTTATATAATATATACTACAGATACCTCAAATGAGCTGAATTTTGATTGAGCTTTTGCGGGTTTTGTGTGTCGACTGTCGATTGGCGATTGTCCCTCATTCGCCCCATTGTTTTGGGCCCAATGATTGATATATTTGTGACCATAATGTCAGTCTCATAATTAGCTTATTTTTTGTTGTTTTTTTTTTCTATTTTGGTTGACATTGAGCTGACTGTGCGAGTGTATATGTTTATGTGTGTGTGTGAGGCAATTATGCGACACATTCCGCGTTAACTTTACTTATTTAAATGTTCAAACAAAACGTGTGTGTCGCTTCGCTTGTGTTTGTTTTCTTTGCGCTTAGACGCACTTCCTGCTTGTGACACTTGTGGCCCCTTAAAAAATCAACAAAAGTCAACAAATGCCATTTTACTTTAGTTGGCTAGAAACCCCTTTGGGCCAGTTCAATAACCAATTGATGCATGCAGCTTTTCCCATTGAGTTTTTGAACGTTTGCAAATCCGCATAGAAATCAGCATAAAAGTGAATTGCAAGCTTCATTTGTGTTTTACGACTGTGTGTGTGTTTAAAGTGCGGCACTGACAATTGAGCTACCCACTCAGCATCAGCCCCCAGCTCAACACTCAACTGCAGCTGCAAGCTGCAAAGCTGCAAAGTTGCAACGCTGCTGACTGCTGACTGCTAGTTGAAGTTGTAGTTGTAGTTCGCCTGTCAGGGCTAGGCCATAGTAATTGTGACTCGCATATTTCAGATAAACAAAAAAAAAGTTAAAAAAATAAATGGCAGACATGCCGTCGACTTAATAATGCACTATAACACAAATCGTTTGCTTGTCGTTTAAACTGAATCGATCACAGAGAAATGAAATGATTGCAAAAGCTGATTGACTGTGAAGCGATTGATATAATAATTGCACGTTTAAGCGATACACTTAACAGTTAGCAATTTCCTATTTTTATTGAATTCCAATAATATAATAATAATAATAACTTAATGGTCGCTTAAATTGGGTCTTTGTGTTCGTTGTGCAACTTCTGAAATGCCCCCATTGTTAGGGTATATAATCGAGTTGATGTTTGCCAAGCTGCGCTGCGCATTCTCAGCAGTTAATCAGTTTGCTGAAGGCACCTTTAAGTAGTTGCATTTAATAATATTTATTTATCCATGAATCACGTTGCCATCTCCTGCACAAAGTTTCAATCTTTTTCTCGTTGTTTCCTTTCATTTCAAGTGTTAAGCTGTGAATGCTTAAAGCTTACGAAGCGCAACTGATGACGTTTCATACTATATGAAACCATATATATTGTATATGGTTTCAAAACCCTTTTGCCTCACATTACGCATACGCAGAGTTGGCACGTTGCCAACTTCCGACAGAAATACAGAAAAGTTTGTGGAGTTGTTACTGCTTTTTATTTTTATTTTATTTTTTGGGAGAAAGTCCGTCTCCCCTGCTGCACTGTGCAATTATAATAACTGTCTGTCTGTGTGTGTGTGTGTCTACTATTAACTTTTTTAAAATGTAAACACAAGTTGAGTTGTTGTTATTTGAATTGTTTGTTTCACAAACAAATTCTGTGAGTGTCGTGAGTGTGTTGTTCACTCAATTGTCAAGCTTCAAGCGTCAAGCGGCAAATGAAAGTGAGAGTTACACCAACAACAACAATAGCAATGAAAATAAAACAACAACAGCATAATAAGAAAATACGAAACTGCTGCACATGTCAGTCACGGCTGTCAATAGCCAGCGCGTGGTCTGTTTTGTTGGGGGCGAGACAGCAGCCAGCGGACCGCATTTGGCTAATTAGACAAACGCTAGGAAAGTGCAGCAGGCAGCAGATGGAGCAGATGGAGCAGATAGAGCAGAGCGACCTGCTCTATAAACAATGTCCACAAATGACAATGGTTGTAGGTTTAGTTTTGGGCCAACGTCGAGCAATGTTTAATTTATAAAGCAACCTTTTTGCCTCTTGCCTATTGCCTTTTGGCTTTTGATTTGATTTTAAGCTGGCTCGTTTTTCCACATGTTGCCATTGCCGTTGCCGTTGCGACTCGTTTCGCGTATTTCAAACCTAATTTTTGCGGGGTTTTTCAATTTTACGTGACCAGTTTTGGGCCGCTCGGCCAGTGATTTGCCAATAGACTGCGACGACCAAGTCGACTGCTGTTGTCTGGCAGCAGTTGTAGGTTTTTTAGGTTTTTCTTCATTTTTTTTGTGTTTTTTTTTTGCAAATATTAATTGTTGTAAAACACACACACACAAAGAGAGGACACACACACACAGTAAGACAAACACGCATAGACAAAAAACTAGTTATTGTTTGCCTGCGACTTTTACTTGACTGTGCCAAAGTGAGGCGTGGCCAGTTACTCTTGGCTGCTGCTGCTGCTCTTGCTACTGCAGCTACTGATGGCGTGCTGTTGGCCATAATGGCAAATGTGGAATAATGGAAAATCGCTCGGCCCAAGGAAGTAAAAGCGCATTTTACTTGCACTTCGTAGTTTGCCCAAAATGAAAAGCGAAACTGAACAGCAACAACACTGCAAAAAGTAAACATTTTATACTGCTGGCAATTCGTTCACAATTTGTTGTATTCACAATTTTCATTGTTATTGTTGTCGTGTTATTTTATAGCCATTGTCTTTTGACAAGTTTGCCTTCAACTTCGCTCTCGCAGGCAGCGCACACAGAACCCGTAATCGCAGTCACTATTCTTAAAAGCCAGCCAAGCAGCCTAACAGCCACCAGCCAAGCAGCCAGTAGCCAAGTTAGCCAGTCAGCTAGTCTGACTATCTGTCTATGCGTCGATCTGTCTGTCTGTCTGTCTGTCCGTTCTCCACTTTGGCTTAACATTCATTTTTCCATTCGCTGACTTTCAATATTCATACTTAGTTGCCAGTGTGCTCGCAGTTTGGCATGCTTCTTGTCACTCTCCGTAGTAAATATGATAATGTGTTATTTATTTTTCTTTGTTATTTCATTTTGGTGGCATGCCTGACACACTTCGCTTGCACTCACCATTTTCATAGAGCTCTGGTCGACGCCGCACAATTATCCAGAATTTGTTTGTTCAAATTGTTTAAACAATCGTTGAATTATTGATTAATTTTGTCGTTTATTATTGATGAAACGTTCACTACACTACAAGTGTTTTTTTGTTTTATTGACGTTTCTTTTTGGGGGGCTTTTGAGTGCCCGACAAAAATCAACTTTTCGCACGCGCTGAAAAAAACACTCAGAAATTCTTCTGATTCGTTATCCAAATTGAAATTCAAATTCAACTCCTGCTGCCGCCACAACACAAAAAAGTGCTTGCCAACTTTTTGGTAACCGTTACTCGAACTGCGAACTCGCACGTTGGACTGAAAAACTGAAACTGATTTGTGCGCAGTCGCGACCAGCTGCCAAGACGACGACAGCGCAGTAAACGCGTCGCCGTCGCACTCAAAAGTAAACGGCAAAATTGAGTGAAGTTATTCCGCCGCATCTCCCCCTCTCTCTCTCCAACTCACGCTCGATATCCCCCCCAACTCGCTTTTTGAGTGCTTCGCGTCGGGGCCACGTCCGAGCGTGCGCCATATACGTACGAGTATAACCGCAACATAAAAACAACACAAAACGAAAAACAAAAAGAAGCAAACACAGAAGAAGAAAAAAACTGTTGTTTCGTGTGAGCTGCATGGAAAATTTAATTTTTGCTGCGTCGCTTTTGTGCCGTTCTTTCGTGTCACTCAAAACTCAGAGCACACGTTTGCTCACTGTTAAGTTAACAGTGCCAGCTGTTAACTGTATTCACTGTTAACAGAGGCAAAGCAGTTAGACCGCCGAATCGGAGAGAATGGAGACGGTGACTGCTGGCTGAAACGCAGAGAGGACAAGGATTGATTGCGCATGGAGATCAGACAAGTTATCAAGATTGGCCAAGTGCAAACGGGTTTGATTAGCATAAACAACGACGCATCTTCGAAATGGTTGTTGACTCAAATTATGATTTACAAAATGTTTTAGTTACTGTAATCTTCATATATTATTACTGCTAAATGCATAAAATATTCATTTCACACGGATAGAAAGCCATTCAACCTAAAGCTAATTCATTTGCATAAGCCAGCATGTGAGCATGTGTGTGTGTGTGTGTGTGTGTGTGTGTGTGTGTGTGTAATTGGAAAGGGTTTCAAAAGTCCAGTGATTACTGAACACGCCCTAAAGACCAGCGGCAGCAGGCAGCAAACTATACTATAGTGAACTATACCCAACTCTAGCGAACTCTGCTCGAATGAAAGCGAAAGTGCCAATTGCCGGCTGTCGTGAATCGCGCTTGGCGGACAACAACAGTGACTCAGTTTGCGTTTTTATACGAATTTTTTGGGTTAGATTCATG